>JAQFYB010004908.1:0-15133 GCA_034694085.1 Pogonognathellus longicornis
CTTTCCTGACGCTAACCTATTGACGTTCAAAGTGTGAGAGCGATCGTCGGCCCTCTGGTTGGCTTCGTTCCCCTATAGACAAATATTCAAAATAACCTAATAATATACGGATCGCTAAAAATAATATTTGATGTTCCCGTTCTCTTCGATCGAACTCGCTACTATACACGCTGCATTAAATTCTCGTTAACTCTTTCAATTGGTAGCCACTTTAATGACTCATAATGCATAACAACTCTTTTCAACCCTCGACTAGATTTTAATGACACAATGACACAAACCAAAACCAACTCCTCAAATCCCCAAATAAACTTTAATGACTCAATATTCATAACCAACTCTTCAAACCCCATCTAGACTCTACTGGGTCAAAATCCACAACGGTTGTAAACTACTTTATAGTTTAATATCCACCTTTTCTATTTTTTAATTTCAGTCCCAATCTAATTTTAATTGTTTCGAATTTGATCATATATAACTGAGGAATTTTTTGAATAAAATAATCCCTTTGAAATAAATGCATGTTACATGATTTTAAACCTTACCATTTTATCTGACAAAATATTTCTCGTTTTTTAATTGCAAAAAATTATCATTGTATATTATTTACATTGATATTAATAGGGATATTGAATTGAGACTACTCTAATCCAAGGCTGTATTGAGGGGGGGCAATTCCCCCCCCCCCGAAATCGGAAAAAAATAGGTTATTTCACCAAAAAGGTGCAAAATATCGCAAAATTTTTCGCGCTACGCGCGAATTTGATGTATTTTAGACTGATTTTGGCCTAAAATTGCTCAAATTTTTCGCACTTCGCGCGATATTAGACACTATTGTGCATCATGTTGTATTTTGCCCCCTCCGAAATGGAATCCTAGATACAGCCTTGCTCTAATCTAAGCTAAAGGATTAGTTTTATTTACTGAATACTGAATACCTATTTCATTTAGATACTCTTTGACCTTATTATAATCAGAATCACTGGCGTACCCAGGGGGGCGGCAATTCCCCCCCCCCCCTAAATCCGGAAAAAATAGGTTATTTTGCGTTTTTAGTTTGTCCCCGAACCTTCCGAAGCTAAATCCTGGCTACGCCCCTGATATGAATAATGACGATGAGAATGTTAGACTGTAAGTTATTAGTAATTGTGTTTTATATCTCAGAAACACCAATATCGCTTCTAAATAACATTTCTATTTTAAATCTTGGAAAAATCTAGACAGTTTAAATATTGAAAATTGATTATGGTTTTTGAAAGCCAACGTAGTCCTGCATCTGCTCTGCTGTCCATACAAAAATTAGTCTGAAAGACAATCCAGCACAATTACCTCAAATATTCATAAAATTGTTTTGAGAGACAGTAAATACAGTAGTTTCCCCAACTGTTGTTTAATTTAGTTTTAAGTGCATAATGAAAATGATGAATAAGGCCAGATTTAACTATGTATATTTAACCATAAATCATTTTATGTATATATGAAAAAAAATTCTGCCAGTATTATAAATTATTGCCTATATAAGTACTTCATGCTAGTGTATTTGTATAATATACAGCTTTTTGAAATTCAATTTAATATTTATATACATGAACATTTGTTTTACTTATTAATTACTTCGTATTAGTTTAGTTATAATACTACAATACAACACTATAAGTATCTACCCTTGAGAATTGAGATCTTATTTTATTTTTATGTATTACTCAATTTCCCTAAGCTTTAATTGCTTGAGTTGATCCGAAACTGCCTTTGCCTCTGAGCCTGGACTGCCTACATCTATAAATAACAACAATGACTGCCAACACTAAGCATGTTATAGAAATACCAATGGCAATTTTTGTAATGTCTGTCGCAGTTAATCTTGAGGATGAGCCGGCCGTTTGGACCACCTCTTTTTTCATGTCAATGGAATTATTATTATTAGTAGCAGTATTAGTCAATTGAGAAGTCTTGTCTTTATACTCGGTTTCAGATTGAGTTGGTCTCTCCGTATTGATTCCGACAATATTAGATGGCCCAGACTGTATCAAGTAAAAAATTACAGATATTGTATAAAATGTGCTTGTAATTAAATATAGATAGTTCTTAATTTTTTCGAAATCATTTTTCATAAGGAATGTTTTTAATGCGGTGCAAGGTACAATTTACCCGAATATTTTTATAAATTGCTTCCACGCCATAGTAAGGCAAAGATGTTTGCACTGTGTAATATGGAATTTCCAAATAAGTCCCAGGGGGACTTCCAATTTGTCTCACAATATTATAAGTTAAATTAGTTGATCCCAGGTAATTATTAGGGCTGGGAGCCATAAAAATTTGAAATTCTTCAGCTGATCATAAATACACGAGTACATTAAAGCATTATTGCATGTTTATTGCCTGGTTTTTATTATTTTTTTAAATATTGCAATATTTTGAAGAATAGTTTTTACGTGAGTCATTGCTGCCAAGTAATTCAGGTGCAGTGAAGGAAAATATAACTCGAAAGTTCGGCTGAACAGAAACTTTAAAGTCTGTGATTTTAACCGGTTTACCCTTTAAAAATTTTAGATGGTAAGAAAAAATATAATTTTCATTGGATGATTATTTTTAAAATATTGAAATGAAGGTTTATTACTGGAAAGAATGCGATTGAGTTTGCAACAAAAACTCTTCCAGGCAAATCGGTGACTTTAGAGAAAGAATCCGTCAATTTCGCTCCATAGCATGTAGAACTTACAGAGTTGTAACACCCTATTACATCCTGACTGACGGGAATCAGTCTACCAACTCCACTGGCTTTATTATGGCCATGTACCTTTGAGGAATCGTGAGAAATGTTGTGTTCGACAACTACAGAAACACTGTAGAAACCATCTACTAATGGAGTAAATATATTAGAATAAATTCCGTCTTTCGAAGAAATATCAGAAATTCCGTTTCCAGTATCTTGTAAAGGTATTTTCCAACTTTGACTCTTGTCGCTCAAGCGAATTACAGCATTTACGTTTGAAAGATGCAGAATGGGCTGACCATCAATTTCAATCTTTGTAGGTGTTTTATTAAATTGCAAAATGTAAGTAAATATACATACTCCCAATTATTGTTAGCTTAAATGTTAAGTAATTACTGCTACAAAATTTATTGTGCATATTTTGTTGGTAATTATTATTTATCTCCTAATTTTTGTAAATAATGTAAAAAATTATTTAAATCATTCATAAATACATTACTAATAGAAGGACAAAATATAACGAAAACAGATCATTTTGCAAATAAATTGTAGTATGTTTAAAAAAAAAATTTTTTTTACTTAGTTCAGAATTTTTATATACTTTTCATACCTATATAATTATCTAAAAAATAATTGCATATTTACATGCAGCTTTGTTTAAGGCTGAAATATCACAAAGATATTTTAAAAGAAAATGCAAAGTGCATATTAATAAAAGAAATAATTTTATTATAGTCTTTTTTTAGTTTTAATAATCATGCTAAATTGTTACTTGTTAGTTACTGAAGTATAAAACTTTTAGACCAACTGTACATCGTACAGTCGGGTTTGGTTAAGTAGGCTTTAGTACAATACGACTAAATTAGAAGTAGTCATAAAAATGCCCATATAAAAATGTATGGAGGAAGTAGAATACAAATAAAATATACACTAAGATAAAATACAAACTAAAAAAGTAGAGCAAAAGAAAATGAAAGACAATGACGTGTGTTCCAAATGTAAAAGTTAACAAGATAAAATGATGAAGACTAAAATATGTACTGAATAATTTTTTACTAACCTTTGCATGAATTGCGAAGGGGACAACTTTAGGCACATTTGGACCCTGAAGACCCATATCCACATAGCCGTCATCAGCAGATGTAGACACAGTGATATCCACTGTATCGCTTACAGATAAACTTTTGTCAGAGTTTTCAATTTCCCCATATACAACGAGATATCCTGAACAATCTGTAACATTTTCTGACATACATGTGTGACCCACCGACCAAACAGAGCCCTATCACGCAATATACCACACTTAATTAATTTTTGAAATTGTATGCATTTATTCACATTAGGAATAAATATTTTTACCTTCATTGGTCTTTGAATTATCATTGTATGAACGTATCGTTTTTCCGCATCAACATTTTCACCCCATTCTCCATTTTCTTCTACTTCAAAAGATTGTTCATCTCCTGCTAATTGTATGAACTCTACATTTCCACTTCGGATGTAACCAGAAGTAGTAAGATGAACTTGTAAAGAAATAAAATCATTTTCTAACACTGGAATTTCTATTTTAGCCCCACCAGCTCTCGTTGTCTGTTTAGTAACCTAATTAAGTAGAAATGAGAAACCATTTAAATACATTATCACTTTTATATTGCTAAACAAATAATTTTTAGACTTACGATTCGAAATTTTCTGGTTGGAGAAATTGGCTTTTTTAAAGCGTTTTTAACACTTTCAACAAATTGATCAAGTTTTTCGCCAATATTGGTATCGTCACTGATGCGTAAAAGTGTTCCGTTTGTTTCCTTTACAATGTTGACTAAATTCACATATGGAATGACATTATTTTCTTGCAATTCAATTGCCATCAGTTTAATATTCGTTAATCCATGCACGCTGGCAATAACATCTTGTTCGTAGGTTATACGGTCTGAATAAAATTTTGAAAAGTATTTAGAGCAATTTAAATATCAACTGTAGAAAAACACCTAATTACAAAATCTAATTACCGAAATAATTTGGCGTAGCTCCTTTCTTTAAGACAACAATTACTGCTCCAGCGGTATGATTCCTTAACTTGATGAGCTCAATTGTCTCTTGTAGAGCAGCAGCAAAATCTCGTACCAATGGACCATCACTTACGCTCAGTTCATCTAAAGCTCTATATAGATACATACACTAATTATATATTATTTTAAATAAACATAAATCTTGGATAATTCACACAAAGAAAATTAATTGAAATTGCATTAATAATTTTAGACTATTATAATTTTTTAACGTGCTGTATAAATTTTTGCTTGGATGTGGCAATGGAAGACCATGGAACGTTTTCATTAACGTATGACCCAGATTTCTCTTCTTGACTATTTGTTGGGAATGATCCAATGGAAGTGACAATATTATTCAAATTGTTGTCTCCTGCATCTGTAAAAATGCTGGTCAGAGAAGTTGTGATTTCTTTAATTACGCTCTCAGGGTACTAGGGAAAGAGAATTAATTTTATTTTAATTCTGTAATATTAATGTAAAATCACATAACAAAATGTAATTTTTAAGTTAAGTTGGAGTTATTAATTAAAACTGAATTAAATAAATAATGTAGAGAAAATATTACAACAATAATTATACTTACAGAAGTTTTACCAACGTCGACAAGAATGTAAAAAAGTGGTTCCGGAGAAACTTTAACAATATCTATCAGAACTTGAGGAATATTTTCCATGGGGTCATCGGAAACTTGTTTGTAATCTGCCGTTTCCCTAATAACATCCCACACACTTCGGTGACCGCACAGAAAATTTTGTCTATTAGGAGCTGCATAATTGTGTGTTCGTAAATCACAAAACTGTGTTACTGAATTTATCCCTGCCATATTAATAAAATATTTCATTATTACGTATTATAGTTTCAAGTTTTAATATTGAATATTGCATAATATTAAGTACGCATTTAAAAAAATAAAGTAAAGATGTACATGGAAAATGCAATAGGGATGAAACAGCAGTATTGTTAGTAAGTGAAGGCTCAAACTTGCAGTCTTGTTCTGGTTGTTTGTCCACGTCTAATGCACATTTCTCTCCGTTACTGTTTCATAAAAAGAAAAAAATTATATTAGAATTTTATTAAATATGAAAACGATTTTTATTTTCATGTTTTACCTGTTTATAAAATTTCCTGATAGTTCGGTATCAGAACAACCTGTTGGGGACCATTTTATATTGAGAGATGGTTTCTGATAAAGATACGGAAACTGTGAATCGTCAGGATATCTGTTTATAAAAACAAAGTTGTTAATTTTGGGACAAATAAAATTGTTAATCTAACAATATGAAAAATCTTGTAGTACCCGTGTTCTTCCCACACTCCAAATCTGTACCGAGCCCATAGATTAGTCAAGGCTTTTCCTATAAAGAAAAATGGGTATTAAGTTATTTAAGATTTATTAAATGAGCTAATTCAAGCATCTGAGCTAAAGAATGTTAATAAAACTGGTTTTCTACCCGGTTTTCCATAAAGTCCAAAATCAGGATTATCAAAAAATGACAACGGTATCTCCATATGAGTTCCTGCCGTTCCACATGTATTGGGATTTTCCACACGCGGTGATTGAGGAAAGTTTTCAGGCAAAAATTCTGAGAAAATTCTAATGTCAGCCGTTTTGTAAGACACACTACAAATATCATAGACATTTTAATTTGTTTAGTTTTTCAAGTACATATTATGCCAATTTATTTTTTATTTATTATGCTTCAATATCAGACAGTGGCGTATTGAAAAACGGCTTAGGAGGATGAAGCTCCCCCAAGTTTTGGACAATATATTAGATAAAATTATGTATCTTTCAAAATGTTAAAAAAATCAGGCCATTTTGTATTATTTGTTTCGCAAACCCCCTAAATATTTGACCTGGATGCGCCCCTGATATCAGATATAATTTAATTAAATCCCATACGATTTTGCTGCACTAGAATTTGTCGCCCATGTAGCAGGAATTAAAATATCAGCGGAATGAATGTAGAACTTTTTTCTGGACGCTATGTGTAACTGTGATGAAAAATCCTGAACAATGGCCTGAAATTAGAATATTAAATTGTTAGCTGCCATGAAACAAGTATGAAAAATATTCTAATTCTTATTTTGTACATATATAATATTAAAAAATAAGTTGTATAAATAATAGTGTTTGCTTTACCCGAATATTATTAAGGAACGAAGTAACATTTTTGGGTTCTTGTATATTTTCCTTCACTGCAATGGTAATATTATAACCTCCCTTTGTATTAATTCGTACTGCAGAAACCCCTAATTGACTTAAAAGCACAAGTATTGGCACTAAAAATAAAATTGTATTCATTTTTACAAATTAACGGAAAAATGTTGTTGGAAAAATTCAAGCCGTTTGCTATCAATCCTAATTTATATATTCAAATTGAAACGATTAAAATAATTTAATGTAAAATGTTTTTATAAAAAAATTGTCGAAAAATGTTTCTGAATATTAATGACGAAAGCTATACTGGTTTTTGTTTCCTTGTTGTATTCTATCTGACCGTGACATTGATTTTTCTTTTATATGTATTTGGATTTTGTCTAAAAACTATGACAGAGCTACAGGCAAAATACTCCTATATTATGCAGTTCCGTAGGAAATGCAATACTAAATGTAAATTGGAAGAGCGTTGATCTGCTTTTGATTGACATAAGTTACTTGTATGCCTACTAATACATACACCTACCAACCGGATATAGAGAAAAATTCCCGGAAATCTGCTAATCATGTAGAAGGTATAGTATAATCCTGCTTGGATCAATACTGAAATGTTTACGCATTTGTGGAACTAAATCAAATTGTATTTTTTTACATAACACTGAATGATAATATTAACGAGAAGTATGCATCCGTATTTATGTTTTATGATCAAACTTAACTTCTTTACTTTACACGCAATACACAGGCTTTTTTTCCTCTTTTTTGGTCCATAAAGTCAAGTGAAATATATGGGAACAATGCACACCAAAATGTGTGCTTTGAAAAAATTTGTTTCATAAAACGTAAAAAGTTTGTTTTCACAATAAGGAAGTTTTTATATGTATCAGCAGTATTTTGATTTATGACAATATTGATTTGTGACTTACCCCTACATGCAATAAAACTTACAGTGTACTGTTAAATATAATATACCTACATATGAGTATGTATCATACTTTTTTGCAGTATTTGTTATGCAGGTGTGTTTAAAATCTGTGTTCATCTCACAAATATGTACAATAATATTACTGTAGGCAATGGCGTATATGAAAAAGTGAAATGGGGTTTCTCGAGAGGTTTTATAGGTGCCGCGAAGAAGTAAACAAAACGTAAATTTGGACCTAAAATAACCCCTTTTCCGACATTTGGGGGAGGTTCTAACCTGGTGAGCCCATATAGAGCTTATCTGTTTGGAACTGATTTTTTCTAGCAAAAAGTATTTTCAAACAAACTCTGGTTGTAAGCACAAACATACCTAATAATGAGTATTGAACTAAAAGTTCCCTGTATGGCCTGTAGTAATCATATTTAACAAACAATGAAGTTTACAAACTTTACGTTTATTCAAGACTAGGACCATATCAACAATTGCATATATATAGGTAGATTAGATACATTCGTAGACCTGATAGTCATAATATTATTATTTGCTTTTTATGCGTTCTCTGCACAAGATTATGAATATTTATTATTGCAAATACAGCATTACCTATTAGTTAGTATACACATTCTCTTTCTCACCCAGGTGTTAGAATTGAGGAAATATTTACATTAATTTAATATTTAATTTTATTATTACAATTATTTAAAACAATTAATATTTATTTTGATTATGTTTTATTTCTTGCGCCTTACTCATGGGCGTATCTAGGACTGCGTTACAGTGGATGCATGACTTAAAAAGTCCAAAAAGCCCAAAATAACTAGTCGTATAAGTTTTAAAATTTCTGGAGTGACAATTTTCACGTCACTATCACTTCAAAAGAGCCGTTGACATTACTAAAACGTTAAGAATCCGTTAAGAATGCTAGAATGTATAATATTCTTCAGTTAGCCGTAAATGAATCCAGATTACAAATGAAATGAATAAAAACACACGGTTGGTCATATCAGTGAATTGTATAGATATACTATATTCTATTGATTAAAAAGACATAAATATGATACTGATAACAGTCACAGCAGTCGTTATAACTAACATTTTTGATATTTCCGCAGTCTGTACTCAATAATTTATTACCTAAATACATTAAATGCAAACATATTAAATGAATGCATTATTTATTATTAATTATGAAGGTGCTTATAGGATAATGTGATTTATATATACACGTTTACACTATTATACAGATCAAGCAAAATATAGTACACTAGAATTACTGCCATTGGCACCGAACGACTATCTAAGTTATCTCAATAATCCAACTTTGAAGAACAATATAATATTATGGACACAATAGTTCAGTATTGGACAATGAGCATAGCATGGATATAAATGTAAAGCAACAAGTATTATCACATTATTATTACTACAAGTAATAGTGCATTATTTATTTGGATTTGTTAAATATAGTATAAAAATTAGTACAACAGAACAGAGGCAATATTAATACTCGATCAAACAGAATTTCTTTTCTTTCAGTCTACAAATTGGAAATAGTTTCAGGCAATTGGTCCTTCATCTGATATGAGTTGCTCCTTCGCTCTCGATAAATTCTTTCCTCTCCACCAAACATATCCGAGTCCAGCAATACACAAAGCGACCATCCCAACTAGGAACACTGCCAAAGTGATGTATCCCTCTGGCTCTTCATACCAATGAATTATGTTTTCTTCCGTAATTGGTTGGGCTGTTGTAGTCGACCCAGCCGAGATTGTGGTAGTTCTTTTTGTTGTGGGGCCAGTTGTTGTAGATTTTCGTGTCGTTGTGGGCAAAGTTATACCAGCTAAAACAATTACAATGGCACAAGTTATAAATGCAATAATTTTAACTAAGTACCCGAGCATGAGATATTATTTTAAATATCTCATGCTCGTGACCCTTACTTTTACCATTTTATACGATGCTTTTGTATTAAAATATTTTAAAATTATATAAAAACAAAGTAAGGAATTTTTTTAAATGCAATTTTTGAAATACTTGTTGTTGTAGGAGTAGGGGTAGTGGTAGGTGGTGGTGGGGTTGTTGTGGTAGTTGTGGTTGTGGTCGTTGTAGTGGTTGTTGGTGATGGCAATGGGGGAGGATTCGGTGTCACTACCACATCAGTCGACAAAACCCCCTGGATATTTGATCGAATAGCTCCGTAGTACGAACTCTATTTATTGTATTCATGGAAAAATCGATAATATTTTTAAAAACTGTGGTATACATGTGAATTAAGTTTTGAATTTTATATAAATGTAGTCCAGTTTTTATTTTTAGTGGAATAATAAAAACTTACCCAATCAGCGGTATAGAGGGTTTGAATAGCATAAAATTGAGGACTTGGATAATGAGCCAATTTAAAATCCATGGAAGCTTTAGTTCCAGGCATCTCGGGATATGGAGGAGGAAATTTAATAGAATCGTCAAAGTTCGTGACAAAACTTAAAAAATCCATTTTATAACCGCAGATGTATGCACTTGCCTGTTCTGGAGCTGAAATGCAAGAATTAAATATTAGCTATTAAAATTGAAGATGACTTCAGTAGTTTTGTTAAATATTCAATGTATTATGTTTAGTAGTTAGTATTACCATAAATTCCTGAACCCTGAGCTGGTTTAATAACCCCTGAATGAGTCCACTCCAAATGAACTTCGAAGTTGTCTAATGTTGTCACTTTCAAATCTAAAATTCGTTGGGGCACGGACTAAAATTTTGAAACAATACATAGAGTATAGAGTACGAGTACTAACAATTATTTTTTTAAGTAATGCAGCAAAAAGTTCTATTTATAATCACCTTGTAAGTGCGGACATTGACAAATCGAATTAATTTGTCATAATCAACAACTTTGCTAAAATCGAATGTAAGAGTTGTGGCCCAACAGCCTGAGAATCCTGTACCACATCCAACTAATTTTTGGTCTTCAGGTAAAATGTTTGTTGGCTCTACGGCTCTTTTATAATAGAAATCGTCTTCTGAATCTCGTGGTACATTTTTGTCAGCAAGGAAAAGAATGTTGACGGAAATTTTGTAGATTCCATCATTATCAGGAATGAAGCCTCCCGAAAATATTCCGTCGTTTATATCCACATCCGGAGTTCCCACTCCGTCATCTTTCAATTCGACTGACCACACCTTCGAATTGTCTTTACAGGTTATTATTGCTTCCACAGAAAAATTTCCTCCGTCACTTTTTACTGGAAACCCTTCATATTGTAACTGCATAGAACGTACATAAAAACATAGATTCTAATTTTTTTACTTTTCATTAATTTTCATTTTGCATACAATTAAAAATTGCAGTATAAGTAAAGTAATAACTTTAGCATAGATTCCAAAGGGAGTATTAGCTTCAAAGTTGAATTCAGTCAAATTTCCAAAGTCAGGCAAGTCCACTACGCCATTGTGAGCGGAAGTTGTTACCAAAACTTGAACCTTGTCTCCTGGAATTTCTTCTTTGTTGGTGTACTCTCCATAAATCATTAAGTAACCGTAATAGAACGATGGGGAATCTGAATTAAATGTAACCTTCCATTTGTCTATCTATAAGAAAAAATAAAAATGTTATTTGAACAAGATAATCCTGTACTTGAAAAGATAATTTTCCTATCTTTCAACGATTTTCCCATCAAAATGATTAAAGATACAAATTAAAGCAAGCTTATAAAAAAGAGCAGCAATTATATTATTTGAATAAAAGAGTATCTTTTAATATTATAAGGTATTAATTAAACGTCATTTTCTGTCTTTTAATCCATCCGTTTCGGGGAAATGTCTATGTAGTATTGCAGCTTTTTAAAAAGCAAAATAAATCAGGTATAGCATAATATATTTGCATTTCTAAAAAAATATTGTTGACTAAAATAGGAACATAGACAGGCTTAATGTGTATAATATACTAAATTATCTATACACACACGGACACGTTAAGTTTATCTATGAAATATGAAATAGTAATTTACTTGTGAATTATTCGATGGATAAGAAAACTGGCCCTTGTAAATTGTTCTCATTCCAGTAGTGTTCACCCCAGGTCTTGTATGATCTTCCCATTCGATTTCCCCATTTAATACTACAGTTGCATTATCACCCTCGTCATTTACTTGCTCGATTTTAATGGGTAGATAAATAGAATTCGGCATGGACATCAAATGAAAATTCAACTGAGATATTCCAACTGAAGAGATAACAAGTTCTTCTTCTGCTACCTTGATTCCTTTGAAAATCTACATTAAAAAATAAGTCGTTTTAAAAGGTAACAAATATATATATATGTATGAAAACGATGGGGTGGAAGAAAAGAATTTTAAAAACACAAATAATTGAAAGAAATGATATGAGCTTACTGTACGAAAATGCTTTTCATGTGGTACAAAAAGAGTAAATTCGTCTACAATCTTCAATATTGCAGAATCCATTTCTGGTTCCCAAGCCCAAGTGTTGTTGATTATTCTGGGATCCATTTCAACGTAAGTGCCTTGAGTTTCTAAAGCTAAATTTTTCAAATTGAGCCCTGATTTTAAAACATTTCCTTTTGCTTCAAAAATGTAAGTTTTAATTCCTCCCTCCTTAATCCCTGCAATGACTTCGTCTTCAAACGCAAGTTTTTCTAAATAACATTTTTCATCATTAAACATTGGAAATTAATTTTGTAAATAACCTAAAAATTTCGTATTATTGATGTCCACATGAATATCTACCAAAATTTGTAGCTTCTCCTGTTTTCACTATAATCATTATACTCCCAGGTTCGTGATTCCTTAGGTTGATATCATTTACCGCCTCTTTGATAGCTGAACCGAAGTCTCTGAATCCAGATGATTTGGAAAACGATGCATCAATTGCTCTATTTAATACACAGTGAACAATTACAAAATACTTTGAATATAAAATATTTTTAATTGAAAACTGATTCATATAATAAAATACTACGATTATTTTTGAATGCTTTCATTTTTCGATAAAATCTAAATAATTTTTGGAATATTTGGTTGTTTCAGAAAAGTGAAATATAAGTCTAAAACTGTATGTGAGTGACGCTTTATTTAAAAAAATGCACCTTTCAAAAGACGTTTGAGAAGCTGTAATTTCCGTCCAAGAAAGCTCCTCTATGAGAGAATATCTGCCATCACCACCCTCTTGTCCTGAGAATGACCCGATTCGAACCAAAACTCCAGATAGTGTCGTTTCGTTTGCTATAGACTTCAACTTTGCTTTTATTTTGTCTACAACTGCTACTGGTAGCTGTAATTTAACAAAGAATTGGCTAATTGTTTTCTCAAATTGAAGCTTTTATTTTTATAAATCTTTGAAAATGGTAAAATTATTCGTTTGACCAAGAGCTTATTACTGTTTCGAACTAACTTAAATGACTTACCAAAGTTAATCCTCCATCCAGAACGAAATGAAGCAAAGGTTTTTTTGGGGGTTTGACGATTTTAAAATTAATTGCTGTCACAGTGTTGAACGGTTTAGTCTTTTTCCAATCAGGACTCATTTCAATAACCTCCATTGTACTTCTATAATTGCAAAATATATTTTGCCGGCTTGGGCTAAATTTATTATGAGTTTCGTTGGTACAAAACTTCTCACTATTATCCAAATAATGGAAAGACATAATGGATGAAGATACTGGTTGGCTGAGATCAGGGTAAAAACGACAGTCGTATCCAGGAGGATCCACATCATTATTTTCCCGATCATCACAAGAGTCCTTATCCCTTAAACACACAAATTCAAAAATGATACTTTGTAAAAAAGAAGTCTAAAAAAGTGATGTTAAAATTGATGAGCTGATTCTTACGGAGTTTTAATTTTTCCTGTAAGATTTACATTTGCGCAGTAATTGACATGCCATTCTGAAGGAACAACACCATCGGGCTTTTGAAAGAAATATGGAAACTTGGGATCTAAAGGAAAACTTTTTAAAACAATGTTTTATGCATTAGAAGATTCATATTCACGATTTTTTTATGCTTAAATTATTTTTAGACCGCTAATTTATTACCCGTGCTCTTCCCAAACTCCAAAACGAAATCGAGCCTGTTGTAATAACATATTTAGGCAAGCATATTAATTTGCAGTTTGTTACTAATTTTAGCAAATATGACATAAAATGATGATTTTGTAATTCATATAATTTGCCAAATATTTAGAAGACAATTGTTGTCATATGTTAAAAGTGAAGCAATAATTTATATTATATTTTTTACCCATTGTGTTAACAAAGTGGATCCTACTGGACCGAAACTCCCACCCTTGTATGCCTCGTTGAAAAAGTCATACGGAAGTTGGATGTATTCTCCGGGTAATCCACACACAATAGGATTGTATACATTGGGTTCGTGGAATTCATGAGAAATTCTTATGTCGGCATTTTCGAAGCAATCGCTGTGAAATTACGAAATTCCATTATATTTGGCATTTAGCATATAAATATGTAAGTGTAAATTAATTTGATTAATTTTTTAATTCATTGCTAAAAATAGCATTTTTTTACCCCGACAATTCTTCTGCGTCAACATTCCAGTGATCCGGAACAACCAAAATAACAGATTTAATAAAAAGGTGAGTATCTGTAGCCATACTGAGGAAATCAGACATCCGTTGCAGTCCATCCTGCAATTGTAATTTAATTAATCATTATGAACAAAGCCGTATCCAGGATTTGGTTTCGGGAGGGCACGAAGGTCAAAATGTTATTATAAATGACAATTTTCTCGCGAAGCGCCAAAACATTGACCAAAGTCAACCTAAAAGTATATAATTCACGCGTACCCCGAAAATTTTTGCGATTTAGAGCACCTTTGTGGTAAAATAACCTGCTTTTGAGGATTTTGGGGTTGGGGGATGTCAGATGTCGATATCAGATCTTTGTTGCAAAAAATAATCCTTTTTGATTGTAAAAAAGGTTTGCAGTTTATTGTTTATTGTTTGTGAATAATATTTTAAACAAAATATGTGATACATCTTTAGTAATAAATGTCAATGGTCATATTCTTATCAACTTTATCTAAATATTTTTTAAACTAAATAAAATTAAATATTTTCAGGAGCTTTCTTTAGTACAAGGTGCTCAATAACGTATATAGTGAATAGACAAGGACAAGGGGCAAATGTCCTCCCTTAATATTTTGATACTTTAATCAATAATAAGAAATGTATATAAATAAACCATACAAACGGATATAAGTAAGTATCGGAGAGCGGAGAGCGCACTATATATAATATATATATATATATA
>JAQFYB010004909.1:0-15131 GCA_034694085.1 Pogonognathellus longicornis
ATTGAGAAAAACCTTAAATTTTACAAATTTTGAAAAATCTGAATTACCCAGTAAATATGAGTTATGTCACTAACATTGGATAAGTGTTTGCACTGATGTAATATATCGATGTAATATATTCTGCTACCTGGGTAAATGCGTTTTTGAAAAATCGAAATATCTCCTAAATGCGAGTATTTGCTAGTATAATTCCAAGGAATCATTAAAAGTGGATGTAGTCCCGATAGAATTACGTCGACAAAACCGTGGAACTCGCTGGAAGTATAAGATAGAATGAGTTATCAGCATTTTTGACGGGCAGCACCATAACGTGCATCCGTTGACTTAGCCATAAATGCGATTCAGCGTTGTTGGTTACTTGAGTTGAACATCCTATGTATAATATTATGTGCATTGGTGATGTTCAATTCTTTTCTACTCTTTCAGTCTGGACGCTCTTTGTCTCTCAAATGCGTCACTGGATTTTAATATTATTCTTTTTTCTAATCAGATTCAGATAATAAATAGCGTAACCAATGGTCATGGAATGGTATTTTCTCTAAGTAATTACAGAAAAATACTATCTCTATGGTATCTTGAGCGTAACCATGATTTGGTTTGGGGGAGGGGGGTGGCAAGCTCAAAACATAAGGCAGAAATGTTATCATTTCTTTTTTTAAATCATTTTTTCTCGTTGCGCGCAAAAAATTGACGTATATAGTAGATGTTTGTTGAACCCTCCAAATGTGCGACCTGCATACGCCCGTTTCTGAATTATACAAAATGGCGGCCAAAAAAAGCACTAATGAATCAAAATAACTTTTAGTTAGGAACTTTCTTTTGAAAAAGTAATCATAGATTCTTGTGTTGAGTTGATTTTTCTCTATATGTGTTCGAATTTTTTTCAAAAAATAAAAATGTAAATGATTTTTAATTTTTTTAAATGTCACTATTCCACTATAGTGAAATTCTATAAATGGTAACACCATTTTTGTCGGTGTTGGCATTTTTCATGCCAAACTAATAACAAATCTCTAACAACAATAATGTTGTTATCCGGTTAGCGTATTTTTGAATGTTTTCAAATATTGTGTTTGAAAAATTTATCTGGGGGGGGGGGGGTTAGTCGCATTGAAAGTATTTTACATGGAAAGTGCCTGGAATATTAGATTGTAGCTCAGTACCCTTCTTTGCTGCAGTTAAAAGAAACTGATAGTCTGCTCGAAATTTTGTGCTTTTTTAATGATGTTAATTACAAATTAATAAATGATTAATAAAAAATGTTATAGAAAAAAACTAAGATGCAGTCAGATATTATGACTATCTTTGAGGATTGCTGTGCAAATGAGTAGGAAGATGCAGACAGGGAACTGCTAACTAAAGTTTACCCCACAGTATGAAATTGTGCATTCCATTGCTGCACCCCAAAGAATGATGGGAATATATTATGGCACTAATAAGAATTGTTTTTCGTGAGAAAACGAAGGAAATAAAAAAGTTGTTGGAGGAATGACGCAGTCAGCTGCACAAAAGGAAAGATTGCGATATTCGTGATGGATGAACGGATGAAGATGCAAGAAAGAAGAATGCTGCAATGAGAGAATGTCAATGAAAATATTTTTGGAAAAGTCTGTTTTTATTTCGTGTTGTTTAAAGTTTAAAAGTTGAAATACTGTCAAATTGAGATGAATTTACATTTTCTTGCTTTTCTAAATCAACTACAGTCACATCCCAAATTGTCAACTTACATTAAAAGAAATTAATCGTATAATTTCAATTTCGTATTTTTTCTTTCACAAACAAAAACCAAAGGGAGTCGTTTCCCACAAGATTTTCATGTTGGCTTTTACTTTTGTTGGGTTGGAGTTGTTTTACAATTTTTAGAGTAAAATGCAAGTTGACATTTTGATTTTCATAGCTTGACTTTTAAACTTGAATTGGAAAAGAATAATTTTATTTGACTAACTTTTATTTTCACAATTGAATGAGAGAGGAGCCAATGAGAATAAAAAACTTAAAACTAAAATTTCTGCTGCAGCTAACTCATGGCCTGCAGTTCATTTGAGGAAAATGCTGGAAATGCTTTAAGACTGTTGAAGTAGGTCATGTATTTGAAGAGGAAGAATAATTACTGGATAAGAATATTGCACATAGTACGATAAAATTATTATTTAGGACGAGACGAGGTTGACTAATTAAATTAAATTTAAATTAAATTTAAATTAAATTATTTTTAATTGTAGTTTCCTAAGTAACAGATTTTGAAGTCTAATGAGGAATGAACTAAATTGAACTCTAAATTCTAAACACTGCACTCACCACACTTGAAACAATCCATGCAATTCGTTTCAACACGTGACTACTTTTCTCAAATACAAATTTCCTGTCTTTAAAAACTGAGTACACAAAATTCTTCCGAGACATTCAAAATCAAAACAAAGAACGCGTCCTGGAAATTTCTGACGCGGCACAATTCGAATATTTCTTGGCTTTGTTTGATTTGAGACTTAATTATTTGATTCTTTACTTTAAATTATTTTAAATTACTTCTTCAGTTCTGACGGATAAAATAATTCTCGTTCTTCCAAGACTCGGAGGAACAAGAATCGTTTGGACTTGGACTTGGAGGAGCAGCGGAATGGTAATAAAAGTCTTGAGAAGAACAACCAACAACAAAGTCGATTCTTCTTGTTCTCTTTTGGAAATCTGGTAATGGCTCTTCTCCAGAGAATTCTTTTCTAGTTGAGTTGTTTGACGGATTTCTATTCCAGAGACGTTCGCAGTTCGTTCGTTGTGTACAAAAATAAGAACAAGACACAATTCGTGACGGCGCAGGAGGAGGGAGGAGGAATTGAAAAAAAAATTCTTGTTCCTCTTTTTTGTGTCCGTCATTTTTTCATTCAGGAAGAATGAACTTTCAATTCTCTCTCAACTCAACTGTGGTTGAATTTTCCTTCAAGATTGACTCAAGAAAGAAAAGTTGTTGTAAGTGAGAGGACTTGGAGGATTGCGTTGTTGTTCCATTGGTGTTGGGTATCACTCGCTTTGATTCTTATTCTAAAAACAAATTCAATTGACTATGAATTGTCCAGCACTTACGAATTCCAAAATCTTTGGGCTCATTTCTTTCTTGACATTAACATACAATTACAACAATGACTTATTTATAAATTCGCTTTCTGTCGGCAATAACATTCTTCTCGTCACAACTTCTCTCTTAAACTTTAACTAACATTTTTCATAACATTTACAATCATCATCAACAATAACTTCAACAACTAAAGTTTGGTTGCAGCCGCAGCAATAATAAAGTTGTCGATAAAATAATTCTTAAATAATTCTTAAATAATAATAATAATACGTAAGTACTGTGGATGAATAATAACGAAATAATAATAATTAAATAATAATAATGAAATAAAGACTGACATAATTACTATAGAGATAAAGCTGAATGATAAATTAATGTTGAAAGTTGTTTTTAGTTGGGGGGAGGGGGAGGGGTTGTTGAATTTTTAGGCCATGAAGAGTCCTAGTTCCATGTAACTCTTTGTGGGGATGAGAGGGGCCCTGTGTTTTTCCAGCGACCTTTCAATGACCAGATCCGTTCGAAAGCCATCCCCGGCGATGCCCCCGAAAAGACGGGGAACCAACTCGGTGGTTCCGTGATGAGGCACATGGTGAGGCCCAGAGTGGTGAGATTTCGTGTGATTCATCGTCAGAGTTCCCAAACAGTCTTGTGGGATCTGCAAAACAATGACGTCATTCGTTATTTTCTTTTTTATTCATCACGTGACAATTCTTTGTTGCTAAATGCTGCGATATTTGAAATAGAAAAGAAATAAATTTTACAAAAGCGTTGACTTGCCAGAGCCGGAGGCCCAGTGACAGGAACTGGTGCGGGTACTCCGCCGAAATAAGTTGTCGGACTGACGGGTGGCGAAGGATAGGGCCAGTAAATAATTTGCGGGTAGCCGTACGGTGCCGCATTGGTCCTTTGAGTCATCGGAGCCACCGCTGAGATGATGTGCGGAGGTTGTCCGTAAGAATAACTTCCGTAAGGAGGCGGAAGCAAATTCCCCCCTACAAAACAGTTCCATTAACAAAATTCAAACCGGAAACGCAAAAGAGGAAAGAATCAAAATGAAGAGAAATAAAATTTTAAGAAAATTATTTTTGTTGGCCAACAAACGCTTTGGATTGCGAGAGTTCATAAATAATGAACAAATGATTAGGAATTAAGAAATACTCGAAAACAGAAAAGAAAATCGCGAACACTTTGAAAAGAGTTTTTGGCGGACAAGAGATTTATTTTTTATTTGTTGTGATTCGCCTGTGTTGAATTTGTTGCAAGTATTTCAAGTTAAATCTAAATCTACTTTTGTTGGACCCCGACTCCTTTGTGTTTTGTGAACGGAAGTCAATGAAGAACCAAAAGCAGCGATAAATAAATTAATAATAAATAATAAATAAATAAATAAATAACAAATAAATAAATTGACGACTCCCCACCCGACCGACCAAGAAACACCGACTGATGAATAAATAAATAAATAATAAATAATGAGCTTTCTGAAGAACCCAAAACGTTTTTAGCGGCCCTTATTTAAAAAAGTGAAATGTTTATCGAGCACAGAAAATTCGGACTCACCCAAAAGCGTGCGTGAATACCCCACCAATAAATAATTACAAGTAGCAAACTATGAATAGCAATTGCCCTCTTTCTCCATTCGACAAAGAGAAATTTAATGTTTTGACTAAAAAATAAATTTTAATGCAATGCAATTTGTGAGTAATGAACACAAAAATGACAAATTTACATCCAGAGAAGAAGAGCAGAGGAGGAGGAGTTAAATTTGAGTCCGTGTGTGAATTGAGTGAGTGAAGAATCTCCAACAACAAGTCCACCATCCACCAACCACAGAAGATGCAACGCAACTGTCACCTAAGTAACCTAACTCAGCTCTAATACCAATTTATGCCACATTTCATCAAAACCAAACATTTACTAAATCTAACCAAGTAATTAGAAATAAATTTATGCCATCGACGAACAACCAAGTCCAATTCCAACAAGCAACTTCCAACAACAAAAATTAATCACAAATTTAATTCCTCAACGACCAAAAAAACAAAACACTTCTTCAACAAACAACCACCAGAAACAACCCCCCCCCCTCTTCAAATTAAAGTTCATGGGAAAATTTAAGGTCATGATTTTTTATCTTTAAAAGGGAAAAAATCATGACTTGTGATTTTTTGAAAACCCAAGGTGTTTGCATTTATGCGATTAAACATTAAAGTTAATGAGTATCCATGGAACTACCGTGTGGAAAAACCCGTTTGTTTGTTGCCTCCTCCTTCCAACAAACAATTGAGGCGGGACAATTTTGAATTTTCGTTTTGTTTTGGTGTGGGATGTGTAAGGTTGAAAAACCTTAACGAAGAACAAAGAAAAGCTAAGATGGTGGTTGAAAGCGTTGAGTTTGTAAGGATTTTGTTTTTGTTGGTGTTGAAAAGTATGAAAGAGTCTAGAAAGTATTTCTACTGGCATTGCGCTATTTGGCAGTACTGGACAATAAATACAAATGTCTAAACAAGTAATGAGTTAATTGAGGAATGGATATAAGCGTTAGTGTTAGTTGAAGTCAGAAATGGTTGCTCGACCGAAAAAAGAAATGCAAAAATAAATAAATTTTAAATAAATAAATTTAAATGTTTTCTAATGTTGAAGAGCAAAGATGTGTTTTGGTAAAATAAAAAGGAACAATTTCTACCCAGAAATGTCGATGGCAAATAAAAGACACCTGGCGCACATTTGGATTGAGACATCAACAAAGCAATTGACCAATCAACCCGTCACAGCGAACATTCGAATTTCGAATCAACTAAATCCATTCTTATTAAAAGTATTGCACTTCTCACAACAATAATCATAATTCTAATTAATGAATAAATGAATGAATAATTAATTAATAATTAATTAAATGTAATTAAGAGACAATTAATTATTTTTAGTTACTGATTAAAGTGAACAGAAGTTGAGAGGATAGAACAATTTAATTGATCGGAAAACATTTTCATTCTTCCCCACCAAACCACAACCTGAACAAATTACACAATGATGAATTCTTATCAAATATCAACAACAACATTTCATGACCACAAAAAGTATCTACAACTTATCGAGTACCAAAATATTTCTAATCCTCCATCCGTCACCAAAAGCAAAACACGAACTACAATACAATCACATTACACCCACATCCTCCGAAGTCCACAAATATCAAGTCCCTTCCTTTTTTATATTTACAAAATCATTGTCCAGTCCTTCCTTCATTCCTCCAGCAGACACACTCCACAAATATTCTTCTCACTCACTAATAATTAATCATTAATAATATTTCAAAAAGTCCTAACCAAAGTATTTCTCTGCAATCGACAATTTCCCATTTTGGATGGAATGATTCGTATTTGATTTGTAATTCTTAACTTATTTTAAACATTTATTATTGACAACTCACAATTATTGCTTTTTAACTTTTAGCTTTTTAGCTGCGTCAATTCTTAAGTCACAAAAGTCATCTCTCACTTCATTTTTGATTATCAAACAACTAGAAATATTTTTAGCTTTTTATCTTTAAAGTCTCTCAGCTGCTCCCTGTTTCTTTTCTAATCTTTTCTAAACCTCACACAACATTTTATTAAATAAACTTTTACTCTTTTCTACTTTCATGTTTAAAGAAATGTTAATTAATTAATTCATTAATTAATTCTACTTTTTTGGTTTAGTTCTCCATTTTTACACTTTCCTACATCTTTTCTTTCACACAACAACAAACGTTAATTCTTTCCTTTTCTACAAAATAAATTTTTAGAGTACTCTTTTCCAGTTATTAAATTTTATTGTAGCCTAAATATATTTTTATATTTTTAATATTAGATTTGATGATTATTTTTTAATTAATTGTCAGAAGGAAGAACAAACAAGACTGAATTATTTTTACTTTGAGCTCTGTCTCATTTGTACAGGGAAAATGTTTTTATTATTTTATTTTGTTTTTGTTCCCCTGAATGAATTTCGGAATGATTGTGTTTCATTATTGTCAATTAGTTGTACGTCAAAAGTGGAAGATGTGTTTAGTTACAACAAGTCCAAAGTACTTTTTGGTTAGAAAGAACATTTTGTGATTCAGGGATGATGTGAGGGACTTTTGGGGTCAAAGAAATAAGCGTTATTGGCGTGTGGCCAAGTGAGACGCTTAGCAGCTACGAAAGCGGCAGCCTCGAGGGGGAACGCGTCCTCCCACGACCTTTTGTTGTGATTTGCCCCATTCAGAAAATGAGCTGCAGCCGCATTGGCCCGATTATTTTGACCCATGAGTCCGCTCAGAAGCATTTGCTGCTGCGGGGACAGCGGCATTGAGGCGGCGGGCGCCGCTTGGGGGAAGAATTGGGAAGTGAGCATGTGATGTGCTCGGTGAAGAGCCATCTCTTCGTTGCTAGCCGCATTTGCATAACCAACCAAACTGGCGGGGATGGGGGAGGCGGGTTGCAGCAAAGGAGGAGTTCCCATTAATCCTGAGGCCCCACTACCCGGGGGAGAACCCAAAATGCCTGGTTGTCCAAAGTGAGCCCCCGCACCTCCTTGAAGAGAGTGGGGAGACAAAGGATGGGACAGAAGAGCAAAGATGTTGGGATTGGGTTGGTGGGTGAGGTGTTGGTGGTGAGGATGAGGATGGTGAAAGTTTGGACGGACGGAAGCAGCGATGGCTGCAGCGGCTGCCATTGAGTTGGGGCGGAGTAGTTGAGGGGAAAGAGGATGGTGAAGAAGTTGGTGGTGGTGGGGATGATGAGGGTGGGTGGGGGTGGGTGGGTGAGTTTGGGGTTGTGGATGATTGTTAGGCGACAACATACCGGGTGAGACGAGAGCTTTTTGCGGAGATGGCACTCCTCCGGTGAGAACCAAATTCATGTCGTCTCCGGAGCATTGAAATACTTCGATGTAGCGCTGCTTCTTAAAGTACATCATGTACCGGTGGTGTTTAGACTGAGCCGCCAGAAAAGCACTCTGCTCCGAATCCATTTGAATAAAAGCTTCTCCGGAAGGTTGTCCCTGTAATTGCAATTGTACTTATTTTTAATTGTTCTTGTAATTATTTTAATTGTTGTTGTAATGTGAGAATGTTAATTGTTACCTGAGCATTGTAGACCATGTGTACTCCCTGGTAGACGATATTTTTGGCGTGTTCACCAAGGAACTCCAAAATGTGTTCCACTTGAGCCTCGTAGGGCAAGCCACGAAGGCGAATGCAGTCTTTACGAGTTCCAGATGTTATGATGTGTTGAGGCATAATCGGAACAGCCACTTGAGGCACTTGGGACACGTTTTGTGCCACAGGAGCCACCGGCGACACCAACGGCAATTGCGGAGCCATTTCCGCTGCCTTCGGCTCCAAACATCGATTCAAAACCTAAACAAAATTTAATTTTAATTTTAGACTTTAAATTATTTGAAATGAATTGAGAAATTGTATTTTGTATTTTGTACCTGTTGGACTTCTGCGGTGGTGCTCCTGAAGAGTTCAATGTAACGAGATCCGATGCTTTCGCGATGTTTACTCAGCGCCCCGGAGGCATCATCTTCGTGAGAAAACAAAACAAAGGCGTCACCTGTTGCACGTCCATCCGGTCTCCGCACGAACAAAACTCCCTCCTCCCCATCCAAAACCTGACAAGGACTTTCTCCAGAGTCGAAAAATTCCAACTGAACAAAAAATAAACAAAAAGAAATAAAAGAAAACGAAAAAAAGAAACAAGGGCTGCTGCGGATTTGTTTTTGTGGACGAACCACTTGTTTGGCCGTGCAATCGTAAGGAAGTCCCCGCATTCGGACGATCACTTGTCCGCCTTTCGATAAAAATGCTTGTGCTTCATTGTTGCTTCCTGCAATCACAAAATTAAATTATTCTTCACACACTCACAAACACAAAACAACACACAAACGAACTTTTTTTAATTCTAGTTTAATTAATTAAATTGTTAAAGAATTAAAAACAACACGGAGCATTGGACAGAACAGACCTTTGTAAATCTTCATGTTGTTTTTGTTAGTCTTAAGACTAGCTGACTACAAAAACAAAAACAGAGTCGTAAAATATCACAAAAGTGTTGCAGAAGAATGTTTAAGTACGAGGTGCGTTGAGGACACTTTATTTTTATTTGTATTGGTAGCTGCAACGAGCGGAGGAAGAATTCTCTTCAAATTGACTTTGGTTGCAAGGAACATTTACAATAAATGCAACAGTTGGTTGTTGAAGACAATTGTGAAATTCAAATTCAAGAAAAGAATTGTTGTTGGAGAGAAATGAAAAGAAACATGCCGCAAGAGAAATCTTGAAATTGAAAATGAACAACTTTCCTCCAGCACCGTCCTCTGAGTCCAAGGAATTGACTAAAAGTTAAATGGTGCTGCAAGAAGGACGAAGAAGAAGATGAAGCAATAGTTGTTCTTGTTGTGTGTGCGAAGGAAGAAGAACTAAAATATTCTGAAGACGATGATGGCTGTTGTTTGTAAATGACTTGAGTTGAAGTTGAATTTATTTTTATTGGTTTTGTGAGTTGAAGAAGGTGGCTGATTTGTATTTTAGGATTTCTAAACAAGACGCGTTGTTGTTGTTGAAAAGAAAGAGGAATCTTAAAGTCTGAATTTGGAAAGAGTTTTTTGTGTTGAAGAGGAATAAGTTTTAAGTTTTGGTTAAATGAAATGAGACGGAGGAAATGGATGGAATGATAACCTCCTGGATGAACTCTTCTCTGGAAAGGCTTTTAAGAGTGACGTGTGTGAAGGGAGAAGATTTATAGTCAAGAAGAAGGACAGAACGAGAGTCGTCGTGGAGAAGGACTGAAAGGAGTTGCTTGGAGTTTGGAGTTGTTGGATGTTTGAGATTTGATTATCGCCTCAACCAAAACCAAAGCAAAGGAACGGGAAGGAAAGGAAAGGAGGACTGTTGAAGATAAGAAACCAATGCGACACGTCCTCGCTGATAACAACTGAACCAAATACAACACCACAACCACCAAACATAAAACAACAACAATTCCACGCTCCCAAATCAAATCATTCAAACATCAAAACTCTTAAACATTTCATCCAACTCAGTTTTTAATTCTTCATTCCAGTCCACTATTGTCTTTTTTTCTCTTTCACTTTTTATTTCTCTTTCCCCCTTTGGTCTCTTTCCAAATACAAATCTAAATTCTTTTTCTTTTTCCCTTCCTCAACGGCGTATTCACATACGACGTCGCAACAACAACTCTTTCAACTTAAACATAACAATAAGCCTTTGCAGCACCCAAAGTAAATTCTGTATACGGCCGTGTCATTTCTAATTAATTTTGAACAAGTAAAATGAATGAAGAAGATTTGAATTTACCTCCAGCAACGTTGATGAAGTCATCTCCGGAGGCTTTGTACACTTCGATATACCTGGTGGCAATGTGATGTTTGTGTCTCTTGAGGGCCATATCACGATGCTCTTGACTTTCAAAACGGACCAGAGCTTCTCCGTTACGTCGACCTTGAGGACTCAGACACAAAGCGACTCCTCCCCTGAAAATATTTAATTTAATTACATTTTTATTTCTTTATTCCTCATCAACAAAAATTAATTTTATGTTCATTTTATTAACCAACAAAAGAAAGTTAATTGTAATTCAATTGGAAAGGAAGAATTGTTTATATTTACTTGGCTATATTGAGACCACGAAAAAATTTGGCGATATCTTGATCCGACGACTGCCAAGGCAAACCTCTGGCACGAACAACACAATTGCTATCCACCTCTTCGTTTTTAGAGCTGCAATTTTTTAATTTTTTATTATTTATTATTTATATTTAATTTATTAAAATATTGGACATTTGATTTGTCAACTCACCAAATTCCGGGCTCCAGTTTCATTTCAATTATTTCAGGATTTTTAAAGACATGGCCTGTCACAAAAACAAAACTTATTTATTTATTGATGTCTATTGACTTTGACATTTTTTAAAGTGTGGCTTACCATCTGAAATCATTTTTTGGACGATGGCGGTCATTTCATGGATTTTGCCGACATTCGAGTCATCACTGGGCGCTTCCGGTGTTTCCAAAACTAAATCTGCATTTAAATAAAAAAAAAATATTATGGCATTAATTATTGCTTTACGAATTGCTTTGAATTTCAAGTCTTTAGAGACTTCCGATGGATTGGACAAAGTGGAGGAAGTGTCTTTTATTTTCCACTCGCTCAATGCAAACGAAAATAATTTCCACAACCTTTCAACCCAAACTCTTTTCTTTTTAACAACAGCAACAACAAAACGATGACCCCAACACAAACAAAATGTAAAACTCATTCTCCTCCTCCCACAACAAACACTTTGTCATATTAAATTAATTATTTTTCATTCATAAATAAAGTCATTTTTTAATTCTGACAATGACAAAACTTTTGAAATGAGTTCATATTGATTTTTTTTAAAGCGAGTGTGAAGGAAGGAATTGGAATAAAAAAGAAATAAAGAGGCCAGTACAATTTAAAAGCAACGAAAATTAATTTGAATTAATAATTGAATAATTTGATGATGTCATAATTCATTTCCTGTTTTTTGAAGTTGATTTTTTGGAAATGTGAGGATGAAGAATAATTTTGAAGGTGAAGAAGAAGAATGAATGTTGTAGGGACGTGTATGGAAATACGTGCCGTTGTTTTTCATGTGTGGAGGAGGATGTAAAAATATTGAGATGAGTATTTTATTTATTCATAGCAGCTGTCTTTCATTGTTTTGTGCATGGACATGGAGGACTGCAGGAGGACAAGTGTTGAATGAAATAAAAAGAGAAATAAAATTGTTCCATTCCATGCAGACTCCAGAAGAACCAATAATAAAATACAAAGCAACTGCTGCGACAGGTGCACTCATAATATTCATCACACACAATATTCAGCCAAATAAGAATTTGCAGCGCGGGTGAAAAAGACAGAAAATGGAAATAAAAAGAAAAAGAAAAACTAAAAGTAGGGATGTTAAAAGAAGAAGAAGAAGTTAAAAGGCGGAGAGGACGTTAAAGAGAGGGAGATTTTTGGTTGTGAAGAAAGAAAGGAAGAAGAATGAAAAAAAGTCTTTTTGGTAGAATGCAACTAAATAGCCAAAGACACATCAAAGTTCAGGGTCGGCCAACTCAGTTTTTCCTTCGTTTTGCATCGCAGACCATTCTTCTTCTTCTTCGTCTTGTTCTTCTTGAGAGTTGTGACTTGTGAGTGAGGTCTTTAATGCGAGACACAACTCTGCACAAGAAGAAGAAGAAGAAGTTTGAATGATTGAAGGTGTACGAAGAAGTATGCACGACCATTGCTGAGGAACACCTCTCTTAAGAAGTGGTCGCAACCAATGACTGCCGGCTTCTCTGGTATTGCAAGTTGTTGCTCACTCACCTCACACCAAGCAAAAACATTCGCATCGCAGCTCCTACACGCAAAACACCCTCCCTCCACTTCAACCTTCCCCTACAACACAAACACACACAACTCTTTTCCTTCTTTCCCTTACAACAAAATTAACTTTAACTTTACTCCATCTCAAATCTCAACTCATTCTTCCTCTCGACGATTTTCTCTACAAAATACTCACAACATTTACAAAAATTAAAATGAAAATTAACTTTTGAAGATTTGATTTGAAGAAATATTTAGGGACTGAATGAAAAGAGAATGTGAATTGTTAAATAAAAAGGTGAGAAGAAATGAAATGTTTTTCTGGAGATTTGGCAGGGAAGATTTGACGGTGAGGTGAATTGGAGTTGAGGGTTGTACATCATTTACTACTAGAACAGCGTAGTGGCTACTACAACTGAATTCGTTTTTTTGTTGACTGTGTCGGGTGATTGTTATTTTATTCATGCGATATGCAACTCAGAGCACAGCAAGAAAAGACAGGTGTAGTTTGTAGTTTGGTGGTGGAGGATTTTTTATCACGGAGAAATATGGTGGAATGAAATGCATCGAGTGACGAATTGCCTCCAGCCATTTCCAACAACCCTCCTCCTCCTCACTCCAAATACAAACACCAAAATCTTCAACCTCAACGTCTTTAACCCGAATCAAATATTCTTTAGCACATCTCAAATCATTCACCAACAAACACAAATTCAATTCATTACAACTTTCCAAAAAAATTCATTTCAATCACAGCCAACAAAATTCAATTCTTGTTCTTGTGAAATCAACAAATGCGCGTGTCCTTCCAAAAAGAATGAACCATGCGCCAAATTCTTTTGCTTTTCCCGACTTTTGAAACCTGGACAGATATTTTTGAAAGGAGTTGGCAAAGATGGAGGGAGAAAAGAAGAAGCCACAACGACGCGACGGTTGGTTCTTCTTCTTGGAGTTGTTGGAGAGAGAAAATCGCGAGAGCGGAAGTGCGCTTCGGAGCTTTGACTCCCTTCTCCTTTCAACCTTCCCTACCAAACAAATATTCCTCAACTCCCTTCTCAAACCAAACAAGAAACAACATCAAATATCTCTTGCACTATTTCTCCATTTTTTGTGGAGCTCAAGGTTTGTTATGAAAACAAAGACAACTGGACAACTGGAGAAAAGAGATTTTGTGTTGCTAGAATGATTTTGAAATAAGAAAAGCTTGAATTTGTAATTTATTTGTAACTTACGGCTGATCATGTCTGAAATATCTTCTGGTTTATGGTCGTAGCGAGTTGCGAATTCTTTGTTGAGGTCGAAGAAAGCATTGTAGTAGGCAGGAAGTGAAATGTCTTTTGCACAAGCTTCGGGGTGTAAACATTGACGAAGTGGCAACTGACCGTCTACCACAAAAGTAAAATCCCCTCCAATCGAATGCGAAGAAACAATCTCGTCAATCTAAAAATCGTTTAGTTTTTGTTTTCATTTTATTCCTTTTTAATTAAAAGTCAATGAATTCTTTTGTTTTATTTTTACCTTTTCGATGACTGTTTCTAATGGTTTCGCGCTTTTGACTTGGTCATCACTGAGTTTGAAATCGACTTTGCACTCATCTGACAAGAGATTTTCGTTAATATCGGCAGTTCGAGGTTGAATTACGTGCGGAGAAGTTATAACCACCTGCAAAATCAATTACAAATAAAATTCATTCAACTTTCATTTAATCAAATCAACTTTCATTTTCCTCACAACAATAAAATTCACTCTAAAAAGTTATTTGTCTTTCTCTTTTCTATTATCTCAATGTCGTCGTCATTAATTAATTTGAGTTGAACACTAATACACGCGATACACATCCGCCATGTTGTAATAAATGTCCCCAACTTTCAACTTTACTCATACTTTTCGTCTTTGTTCTATTATTCTAATATTAATTTTATTTCCCCATACAAATGGACACTATTTAAAAATGCCGTGCCTTGTCAATAAAGTTATAAAAAGTTTCTCACACTCTATACGTAAATACGTAGTTTGAACACCTCTAAATAATATTATGCAGTATTCAAATATGGAATAAACAATTACAAACAGATATAACAAAGTAGTGTCAACACACTGTATATGGCAATTGGCAAGGAAACAGTACTATTTTCTTCCAATTCAGCACCCAAATATAAGTAACTTTGTTGAGAGTTTGAATTTTGAAATTTTTTCACTATTCGTATTCAGCACCCAAAACTACCCCTAAGTAAGTTTTGTTGCGAGTTTTAATGTTCAATAGTCGGACAGACATAAAAGATGTTCATACACAGTAGCTATATCAAGCATGCAACATTATATTATAGTATAGTATAAAAAGTATAAATTGTACTAGTCTTTAGTGGCAATTTTCGATTTGAAAACGGTTAATAAATTATATTACCATATACTACATAACATAGTACTAGGTACAAACTACTTGTGTTATAGAATCTGCACAACAGACAGACGGACAGACAGACAGAATGGAATACCCTTTCTATAGGGGAACGATGCCAACCAGAGGGCCGACGGTCGCTCTCACACTTTGAACGTGAATAGGTTAGAGTCAGGAAAGAATTATTTGCGTCTAGTGTCTAGTACTACTCATGTATAAATCAAAATTTTAAAATTTAATAAAAAATTGACCGATTTTAAAAAAAATCGGTATATGT
>JAQFYB010004910.1:0-15131 GCA_034694085.1 Pogonognathellus longicornis
CAACATTCTCTGGACGCTCCTTTTGCCATTCGCGACATTCTCTGAACGCTCCTTTTGCCATAACAGCGACGATATACAATAACTATATATATCTAAAAAATGTTTCCAATAAATAAATCACTCAAAACATAAATGACCACGTAATTGCATTTATTAAAGCGCTTGAGTATATATTATAGCAATATACGATTAACAAGATAATAGTTTATACTCAAATGTGGACACTGATTTTGTTGAAACCTAATTTTTCGGTTGTAATTTTTCAGACACATTTGTAACTCATAAACAGGGCTCGGACATTTATAAAAGAAAATGTTTTTTGTGTAGCATTATACAGCCCTGAGACTTAGGATTTACACGTTTCAAACCAAAATAAGCTGATATACAAAAGTTTATTTTCAATATTTACCAATATTTTTGGTTTCAGTCAATAAAAAATATTTATGTAAATATTTGAGGATAAAAAAATGTTAAAAAAATATTTTGGAGTTTTGGAGTCTAAATGGTGAAAAATTATGCAAAACAGAGCAAAAATCCGTTTGATACAACGTTAAAATATTTTTCCAATATCACCTATGTGCAACATTAGGATGTGAGATTGGGTATATAAGCTAGCTGTTAGCAGTGGATGGCAATTTTAAATTTACAAGCCACACATATCCACACACAAGGGAGAAAATCCAAGTCTTTTCCGTCTTTTTATAAGCGTTACGTATTCTAGATTTCGGAAAGAGATATTGTAACTTTGAACGTTAAGTAACAATGTTGTCAGAAGGCTTTTTTATTTTAAAATAGTGAAATAACACCTCTCTGTGTTATAATTTTTAATCACCAGTGCACCTAAAAGGTAAAAACTAACCTTTTTGTGTACACTTGACCTGAAAATTATTGAAAACTAGTAGAAAGGAATACCTGAAAACAGCAATAATGTGATGTATCAAAATTAAACAACGCAAAAGTACTTAAAGTGACGTAAACCCTCTTTTGAAACGGATTATACTTGATATTTGACAATCTTTTTTACAAAGTTGCAGGAAATATTTCATTCTGTGAATCTATTTCAAAGAAAATGTTTGCCAAAATACAATTTAGGAAGTTAAAAGTCTTAAAAGTGGTATTAGGAAAATGTACCAATATTGTAATACCTGGAATCTGGATTCCAAAATTGACAATTCAGATCAAAGTTAATTCATTCATTGTTAATTGGGTTGAAGCACAAGGATGCTTTAACATACATAATCTTTGTGAGCCACGTAATACGTCATGCAAAACGAATTATAGAAATGAGAAATTAAGCTCTCCCCTCCTAAATCCCCAAAAGAGGGTATTTTGCCATAGCGGTGTAAAAACTGGTGTATTTTTGCGCCAAACTACAATTCGGTGCATTGCAAGAGGAGTTTTGCTAAAATATATTGGTTCACCTGTTTTGGGCTCCGCCAGATCAAAGACATAAAAGCTTAGAAGTGCTTCTTGCGTTTCACTATGCATTGTTTGAAGTTGAAAAAAGAATTAATTTGGTCATGTACGGTTTATTTTATCTATGACACCTGAAAAACTATAGAAAATTAGTTTTATGGGTTAAAATGTGTTGTTTTATAAAAAATGTTTAAGAAAATATTTTGATGTTTTTTGGCAAATATTTAAATAAATATTTCTTGGTTTTTGGAAACTAAATGTCCGAGCTCTGCTCATAAATATCACTATAACAAAATCCTGTTAATTGACAACTGAACGTACAAATATACATAAAATGTTCCAAAAACGTAGCCAACGTATTATTTCGCTGTAATTGAATCAAAAAGCTAAGAGCATTTCAATTGTCCCTTTAGATATTGAATTTAAAAAGACAAGAATTTTCTTCTTTCTTGCGAACGTAAATCGTCCAACATATATTTTGTTCGGTGGGTTGGCTTTGACAAATTTCTTCACTTCCAAATGTTCTCTTCTGTTACCCAAATGAAATTTGCTCCATTTATTTAGCAAGCTTTTTGATACATGATAGACTGCTGAGGTCAACCACAAAATAAAACACCAACCTATTATCCAGCAAATTGAAAATCCTCCTATTAACGCTGCTGAAAATGTTCCAATCTCATAAAATTTGCGAATGCAGAAATAGTTACACAGGTATATTCCTCTTTTAAATCCAAACTGTAAAAGGAAATATGGCAAGGAATAGACTTCGTTCAACATTTTGACTAAGATTGTCAACATAGAGTAACATCGCATCGCATTTTTAGAATTTCTGAATGCATTCCGCGTTTTGTAACTTTTTATATTTGGACTGAAAATCAAATTTGAGAATAGAATAAACTGTTTATTTTGTATTAAAAAATTTGCACATTGTATATAGAAGCATTTCACTAACTCACCTTAATTCTTTAGCGATAAAGATGTATTCATTTACTATCATTGACAAAATAATTGCATGAAACCACAAGACGGCCACATATGCAAAAAACGACCACGAATATATTATCCCAAATCCAAAATATATAGCGTAGTAAAGGCTGCGATTATTTTGAACAATTTCCGAATATTTTAGCAAAGGGCCGGTGGGAAAACATGACAATTCTGGAATGATAAGATACAAACCGAGGAAAGCGATCGGCATTATGAGTATTAGTGGGGTTGTACACCAAGTTAAAATCAAAAGTAATGACGGCGGGTTTTTTGCCTGTAGCAAGTAGTCAGCTGAAAATTGATTGTTGTAAACAACTGTATTTATTAAGGCGTACATTTTGGGTGTATTGTGCCCTTCCAAAGCTCAGACTTTGCCCCCGAATGGACCTTTTGCTTTATTACCGTTTGGTGGGAGCTCAAAAGCTGGGAGGCCTAAAACACCTGTGTTAGACGTCAATTTATGTTAATTGCTCTATATTTCGAAAACTATTAGATATAATTGCTATTGATCAGCGACAATGTTTCAGGGAATGTTTTTATCTTTCGAATGAGCTAAATAACACCTCTCTAGGTTTAATAGTTTAGAAATGACAATTTATGTAGTAAAACAACTTTTTTCATAATAATAAGCGAGACCAAACAGTCCAACGGAGTCCATACTTAAATAAGAATAGCCGACATTTAACATAGTTGATGTAGCCTTCTATTATAAGCCTTTTGTCAGCTCTTCACCAGATTTCTCACCTCAGATCAAGTATACCCAAAAAAAGTTGTTTTACTAAATAAATTGTCATTTCTAAACTAAAACACCTAAAGAGATGTTATCTAGCTCATTCGAAAGAAAAAAACATTCCCTAAAACATTGTCGCTGGTCAATAGCAATTATCTCTAATAGTTTTCGAAATAGAGAGCAATGAACATAAATTGACGTCAAACACAGGTATTTTAGGCTTCCGAGCTATTGAGCTCCCACCAAACGGTAATAAAGCAAAAGGTCCATTGTTTCAAACTTTTATAAACGTTAGTATTTGTAAATATCTAGACAACAATTGGTTTGACATTCAATATTCGAACCAATTGTGTAAAATTGGGAGCTATAAGGATAAAACATTGGGCTGGTGAAGGGCACGTAGAATACATGGGACAGGTATGAACCGAAATCCTTCTTACTCTTTATCGGAAGACAACCCCTTAACATTAAAAACATTATGCTCAATCAATAATTTTTTTTTTCAAATATTGTACCTACATTTTAAATCTCGCACAATTTCTAGAGTTGAATTTACGACGACGGTCATTTCATCCATCCAGAAAACATTTATGTACACTACTACGGTAACTACCATTAAAGATATAAAAGTTATTGATGACATCATAGAGTTTAACAAATCTTTGGTCACCATTCGGTCATACAATGCAATATTGAGTAAATATATTAAAAATACGCAAGGGGTGATAACGTAAACCCGCCATTTTAATAACGACCAACTGTTTTTTGCTACGTACAATTTCTCTGTATTTTTGTCCCAACTGTGAGGTATAGAGCCTAGGAAAATATTCCACGAAAATACAAGGTCCAATAAATTAGGATAATCGAGTTTTACAAATTTCTTCTTTATTTGTCCCAATATTTGTAATAATATCTTTTTTAACTCCATATCTCAATATTTACAAATTGAAATTAGAAACTAAACAATTACATTCACTGTCCACGTCTTTTTGCTTTGGCACTGGTATGTCACAAAAGTCATATATACCTACCACATGAACCCATATCTACAACTAAACCAAAATTCAAAAAATATTAACGTTCTGCAGTACCTACTTGCCTCATTCGCCGAAAACGATATTGTCTAGCGGTAAATCGTTATAATCGTCCGACAATATGGTTTATTATTACTAAATTTTAGCAAATTGATATCCTTGAAAATAAAGGCTTACAATGCTTATGCAAATATACTCCAAGTATATCGAGAAAAGTATAATGGAATATTAAAGTAGGTACAGACTATATGCTTCTTAGTTGTTTGCATTGAAAGCTCCAAATGTAAAATATAAACGTTATATCTCAAGTTTTCGTATATAAAATGTGTGTAATTTATTGTCGAAATTGTAATCTTCCAAATTGTGTAGGATTTTGACGTACCTATTATTCCATAATCTTTCGTGTGTTTACGCGTTTTTCCATATCTCGTGGACAAGACATGCTTACGTTCTTGGAAACACCAACCCTGATTTTCATATTCGATTACATAAATTCTGTATGGCTTCTATGGCATCATTGATAATTTTAACATGTACGACCTTTATAGAACTTGTACTTAATTACTATTTGAAACAAAGATAGCAAGTGTATAGTTCTTTATGGGGTACAATTTTACACTAATTAACAAATTGAGTTGAAATGTCCCTAGGTATTGTCCTATATTGCCCCAAACTTATTATCTACAGTAATGTTCAAGAAAAATTGACATGGTTACATTTTTCTCATTAATAGGAAGGTCATGCTATTTAACGATTGATTTCGGCATCCAAGTCTAATCAAAAATACAACATTAAAATGAAAAAGTTAAACTTGGAAAAAATTAGACTTGGATGCCGAAATCAGTCGTTAAATAGCATGACACTTCCTATTAATGAGAAAAATGTAACCATGTCAATTTTTCTTGGTAATTTTATTGTATAAAATAAAATCAGAGCAGAAAAAGTTAGGAAAACTGTTTTGGGTACGTCAGCGACCCTGGGTTTACCTACTGGCAAAAGAGCTTCCTCACAATATAACCCAAAGAGCCATCCACTTAATATGAAATAGCATTTACTACAAAATTATAGAAGGATAACCCTCAATTTCCTCGAATGAAATTTCGATTCTCTGAAACCATAGCTTAATTTTCAGATAATCAATATTTCTGTATACCTACATATTGATTATACATATTCTACCTAACTACGAACAGTTCAAATCTTAGCCGTTCCGGAATAAAGATTATTCCATCTAGCATTAGCATTAGTCGTTTCGGAATAAAAGGTATTCAGTGCGGCATCAATACAAAAAAGAATAATTTAATATTAAGCTGAATGGCATTAGATTTAATTCCGCTCAGACTAAGTAGGTATGCCATCAAGACTATTAGTGTTTATTCTTTGTAAAGAATAAACACATTTATTTTATTCAGACGAGAGCACCAAATATAATGCACGGACTAAGAATTCATTCCGTACGGATTAAATTCGGCGATAAATTCTTTAGTGTGTAGATACAACTTACTCCCCTCCACCTAATGTCTCCAAGTTAAAATATATGCCTATAACTTTTTGTTTGATACCACATTTCGTGGTTAATGAAAATTATTCAATACACCCATTTATTGAGTCTATCTACTATTTGCTTCCTCGAAATAGGGCATAATTTCAAGGGTAGATTGACTAGTTTTGGCATTACAAGTAAACCCCTTCTGCAATGGAAATATTTCCTGGTTTTACATAAAAAGAATATTTGCAATATTATGTCAAACATATGAAATGGAATTTGTTCATTTTACCTTCTGATATGGGATTTAAGGGGGCAGTGGAGAATCTCCATGGAGTCACATGAAGCCTGAAATCACGGCTAGTACTCATGCTAATTAGTGGAAACCTTAAAGCACTGTTCTGTGGTATGTGACACCCAGTTTCATCCCACATCCATCAAGTTGCTTGTTGACCGACGAACATAAAAAACAATCAAAGATGTAGATAACCCAGTTGATGCTTTCCCATCCTGATTTGTATTCATAAAATCCTTTGTTTCTAAGTCTTTAAATCCTTTGAAATCTTCAAATATTTTTTTCGTATTTAAAACACCTCTGAAAATAATTGTTTTATTATAAATTTAGCACTTAATTCTTTGTGCCACTTCATAAAGTGAACATTTTGAATACAACCAGATGAAATAGTGACTGCTGTATCTGGGATTTCGGATAAAATGTACTCAGGCAATGCGCAATGGCGTGAGGAGCGATCAAAGGTTTAGCTCTACTACCTTTTGTGTGTAAACTAAGAATTTCTTCGAATTTAAACAAGTACTTCCTATTGATATTTTTGGAAAACCGTAAATTTTCTGCTCTTTTTTATAGTAAGAAAAAGCTAATATCACACAATGTTCCATTTAATAAAAACCCACATAAACGTGCTTATTATCGCACAACAAAATCAAAACCAATGCATCAACTTAAAATTCGCGCGCAGCGCGAGAAAATTTCAAGATTTTCAATAAATTTGTCGTAACAAAAACCCTCTTCTAGGTATGTGTGGTCCTATATAGAGCCGTGCCATCAGAAAAACTATATATAGTGTGTGTTTCGTAGATTTTAACATCACAGATATTTTTCTACTGAATTACTTCAACTTCATTACAGGAATTCATTTTGCGAAAACGCAAAGCTTCTTTTTCCATTTTCAGGATTGAAATACCATCAAATCGACATGCATTCGTCTAATGCTGCTTTATACTTTACAGATCAAAAAATTACCTGGTAGTTTTGTATAGATTTGTATTTTTGGTAGCTGATAAAATAGTTACTGCATATCATTAAAACATCTGCAAATTAAATTGTTTTAAAAATATAATATAAATTTTTGTTCATTCTCTTGTTTTATTCTCCGTATCTACAGTGAGAGTCACGTAAGCCATCACATTAGATTATAACATGAGTAGGTTATGGTAATACATAATAGGGTAGGTACCAAGAACACCAGCAAAAATGACTTACCCGTGTTAAAGATTGCATATTTTATGACGAGTTAAGTGACTCTCCCTGTAGTATTAATATGTGTTAGATATAGTAAAATTATCTAGTGTATGTTCAAAATATCTGGGTGGGGCACAGGCCCTGGTGCCCCATGCCTAGTTACGGCCCTGGTCGGAATGAATGTGAGCAAAACTGAAGAAATAGAAAGAAGATCGGGAAAGTTTTCAAGCACATATACTTCAAGGAACTGACTAGATAACGTGAAGAGGAAGCTATGGAAAGAGTAAATTTCAAGAAAGTTAGAGAAATAGAGGGAAGGTGCTGAATGAGAGGATTTCAAGGAAATTAGAGACATTCAAGGAGAGACGGGAGGGTGCAAAATCGGAGAATTGCAGATATAAGAAAGGAGGTGGGGGAGGGGGTAAACGAACGAAATTACAGATAGTAGGGAGCGGGGGAGGGAAAGGAAATTACAGATAGAAGGAGGTGGAGAGGGAAAGGAAATTACAGATAGAAGGAGGTGGGGGAGGCAAAGGAAATTACAGATAGAGGGAGGTGTAGAAGGCATGAAATTAATAAAATTTGCACACATCAAAGTATTACAATTTGAAATATTAAAATAGATGTATGGTCAGGGTAAGGAGGGAACAATTTTTTCACAGACATAGCGGATGGTGGGTTGGATGGGAGTTTAATTTTTTTTAAATATACAATTAAAGGGGGAGTAGGGGCAGGGTGAACTTAATAAAAATTACAGGAATATAGAGCATTAAATTATTATTTTTAAAGTAAAATATATAGAGGGTTGGAAGAAGTTTGAATTAGAGAAATGAAGTTTATGAATTGGAATTGAGAAAGGTTTGATGTGATGATAACCGAATATTGCAATTCTTTCTCAGAAATCAAAGAATCATTTTTCTTCCAATCATCTAGATTCTGGAAAGGCCAACTGCGCTGGCCCATATTGTACGAGAAAATATAAATAGTAAAAAAATCTGTAATATTTAAAACATAGAAAATGAAAATATCAAATTGCAAAAGTAAATTCTAGCTCAAAAATGTAAGCAATCCCTTACAAATCCACGACACAGTTACGAAGATAATGTTTCGAATTGTTTTTTCCAGATTTATTGTGATCAAGTCGTGATCATCGACCGTATTAAACATTTTAATAAAACTTTGTAATATAAATTATTGACATAAAGATGATGTAGTTATATTTTTATTGTTGCTAATGGAAAAGCTCGGATAATCTTACAGCAAATATGTTTAAGGTGTGTTCGAAGGTGGAGCATTAAAACATTAGAATGCAAGGACATACATGAAGTAGGTACATAATTTATGCTAATCGAAAGTGGCGTGTATTGAAATATCATATTGTAAAATGGAAATATTTCATCTCAGCTATTGCTGAGTAAAAAGGTTCTTATTTTTGTCGATATTTCAATCCTCCATGTTTTGGCAAATTTTGACGTATTATTTCATACACTTCGCTATTTATTGCGTTTACACATACATTCATAGAAAAGGCTTACGTTTTTGGAAATTTCAACCCTTATCTAGGAAATAAAATTGATATAATATAATAATTTTTGCTTATAATTTTTTGCTTCACTCGTCACATTCGTAAAATGAAGTTAGAATTATCCGCTAACCTCAGCTAAATTTTCCTCTTGATTTTAAGTATTATTGAAGTCTTAATTGATTTTATAGAAGAGTGCTAGGTACCCTTGCCGATGGAAGTTTTATTTTAGTACGGGAGAATCTCCATGGTGTCCCATGCAGCCTGAAATCACTGTTTAATTTTGTATACAACGCTAACTCTTGTTAGAGTAGAGCCAGAGGAAAGTGATGGGTACCAATGGAAACGAAATTTCGTGGGGCATTTAGAGAAGTCCCTCGTATTTACCATCCGTCCACACGTTTGGTTGCCATGACGCTTTAAATACACTCATTGATCCACCTATTGCATTCACTCATGGTAGCAAAGGAAGGAGTGGACGCGGATGTCCACTATGAGGGACCTCTCTACATACAGATATTTCCATTGGTACCCATCACTTTCCTCTGGGTCTACTCCAACCGGACTTAGCGTTGTATAAAAAATTTAAAATGTTAAGCAGTGATTTCAGGCTCCAACGGACAGAATGGAGATTCTCCCACACTCTCAATATTACTTCCTGAACACCCTTAAGTAAGTCAATTGAATCTCGGAACAACAGCTTTCAATTTTCAGTTGGTCATATTAACCCACTCTCCATTAAACGCCCATTTCTAATAAGCGGCCACCCCTGAGGGAGACGAATTTGGATAAGCGGACAGGGCGCCTTTTAGAGAGAATACGGTACGATGTCAAGTTTAAAAAAATCTTCTTTACCAAAAAATGGTGTGCAAACCAAAGTAGACAAGATTAGTAGAAAAGATATTATCACATCAGAGCCAAAAAGAAGCATTTGAGGCTTAGGAAATATGATTTAAAAATATAAATTGGTTTTTTAGAAGTACATTAGAAAATTTTGGGGAAAAAACAAAATGTTTCGAAAGCATTGACCTAGCATAAGCATTCATTAGTTGCTTTGTAAAAGTAATACTGATTGATTAATGATGCAGATATTGCATGGTAGGCAACATTAGAGAGCAGAGAAACTCTGCTTCACCTTTCTTACTCATTAAATTACAAAAAGTGAATTCCTGCTTACAATTAGCTGACAATGACACAAATCTGCATGGGAATGACAATACTCTAGAATTTGCTTTAAAATGCTTATATACTTAAAATTGTTGATTTCTTGCTCAAGTCAAAATAATTTTCTTCTTGCCCAACACACCTTTTCAACAACCTGACGGTAACTGACGTAAAAATAATAGAGAAAACCATTATTTTATGGTGCGAATATTGAGTCAATGAAAATCTGACGGTGTCTACTCAAACTGTGATTCCAAATTGAAATCAACCTATTTAAAATGATTTGCAGAGAAAATCCCAACCTCATAATGGCATGGATAAAAATATGAAAATATTTTGACGATATTTGGCTCGGCGGGTTGCAGTGTAATATTTCTCGTTCTACAGGATTTTATGTTTGTTAGCAATTAATTCAGCTCTGAAGAATTAAAGCTTAACAGAAGTTGTGGGAATAAACACAGTTATAGAGTTCAAACTCCACTACAAAGCTTTTAAATTATTTAATGTGTTTGCATAAGTTGGGGCTTTGAGACTCCAATTCGAAATTGTTACACAGGAATAAGGCTAAGAAATCAATTGTAGAAGGTGACATATATATAAGTGCCTACTTATTAAAGTAAAGAGTAAAATGTTTACAATCGGCCACTTTCCGTCACTTAGTTTCACCATTCGAATTTTACACACAAACATTATTCTTCACAGCAACGGTGTAGTCTTTCTGGCACCCTAATGTCGCCAATCCACGATCCAAACTACTGGCGATTAATAAATATTTATAACGACGATAACAACTTTGAAGGTTATTGATTCTAGAAAAATAAATTCTTTTGCCCAAGCTTATTAGAATAATAAGTTTCTGAAACACTTTTAAAGTAATGTAGAGGTTCACAATTCTGCTTCGTCATTGGAACACTGCACTCGAACATTATCATCCGCAGCAATGAGCAAGAACGGTGAAGTTTTCCCGGCTCTCTAATGTCGACCATCTACGACTAAACCCTTCGCGATTAATAAACATTTACTACAATAATATAGAAAAAACCACAGTTTGAAAACTATTTACAATAACAATTAAAAAGTACTGATTTATAAAGGCAATTAAAAAATACTGAAAATTCTACTTTACGGAATTTGGTGCCCGCAAGGAAACATACCTTCAATCAATCCGTTATCTTTTTTATTATAAATCATATATTGCAATACTATACTTATCTATGTCCTTTTCCTGTCATAAAGTGTATTCAAACTTTTGAACATGAAAATGAAGAATAACATATAAACAAAGCAATTCTCACGTTGAGACAATACAACAGCTATACAAGCAGGTTGGTTGGTGTCACAATAAGAAATGTGGTTACGCTTGTTACTATTTTGTAGTGTTTTACAACACAGTGGGTCAATACACTCAAACTCCAAACCATTTCCCATAAATTTAAAACATTTTCCCAAATGTGATTTCCATTTAACTAGCGAACAAAATAACAATATCCTGAATCCTTTGATAATCTCCAACCAGTTTTTCCAACCCTGGAAAATTATTTCTTACTCCAAAACCCTGCAAATTTTTAATGAGAAACCTGGAGTTGTGGACACAATTGACAATCAATTTTGTGATATACACATAGTAGTAGATCCACCGGATGTAGACATATTTTGGCTTCTTGCAAAACATTTTAGAGCTGTCGGAGATGAAACTTTTTTTCTAATTTTGTACACTAAGAATGATTATTATGAGTATCCCTCAAAAGTGTTACATCAATTTATCGATATTATAGAGCTATACGATGCAAAGCTGGTGTTTGTATTTTTGAATGAAAATTGGGACATGAAATTATATAGCAGGCTATCATTTGTAAATAAAATTATTAAAATTAAAGACAGAAATTTAAATCCAATAAAATGGGACTTTAATTACAAGAAAACCACTAGTAGGGCATACATTGTTATAGTACAGATCCTGGACATCTACCCACATAACCCACCTTGTGCTACTTCAATTTACTCGAGTATTTTACTTTCAACGAGATTTTGTAATCCATCCAACGGAGCTGTGCAAACATTAGCAGAATACTACAACTTTTCGTTTACGTTAGTCATGAATCATTATTCTAGAGGAACTCCTCTTATTATAACAAACGTGGGAGAAGGTAACCCTGAATCTTCCACGTATAGACATGTGTTATTGGAACATAAATATATGCATGTGTATTATTGCAAGAAAAAGTTCATTTATTCTTCTGAATTTTTGAGTTGGGTCAAAATTGGTTACGACGAGATTTCTTGGGCAGCGATTTCTTTGTCCAACGTTCTTGTTACGATGTATGCGTATTTATATATTAAGAAGAATAAGACTGTTAAGCGCACCCGCCATTCTTTTTCTTGGTTTACAGCAATTTCTCTTCTCTTTCGTCAGAACAGCACTCCCATTTCCAAAAAAGTTCTTCTACTTTTAGCGTTGTGCTATTGGATTCTGGCTATCGTTTACGAGTGTTTTGTTCAAAGTGAAAATACAGTCCCATTTGAGTCAAACCCTTTTGAAAATTTCACACAAATCGGTGTAGACGGATATCACATGGAGACAAAATTAACAGGCTGGGACCGGTTACGTTTAATTCAATTCAATTTTTCAAACTACAATGAAAGCACTACTCAAATTATTCAAAAGTATCATTTTGTTAATCTTCACGAAGAATATGGAAAATATGTAGATGTTGATTTTCTTCTTAATTATGATTCCGAAAGAAAGATTTTTGACGCCATGAGTTACACTGACTATCATTTACTTCCATATGGAAAATTGCATTGTCATATTTTACCTCAGCACTTTACTGTTATTGAAAAATTTTGGAAGTTCTCTGGCCAATTTCAAAACTTTTTTCAGAACTCTTTCGCAAAGTTACTATCTTCTGGTATTTACAACAATCGACGAAATTTACTCTATCATTTAAGAGGTAGAGCTATGTTGGAGGAAGTTGACCGTACAGAATATTTCGACAGACAGCCCTTGTCAGGGAAATTATTTGTAAGATGGTACACGGTGTTTGTAATATCGACAGTCATGCTATCTCTTTGCATGTTAGCTTTTATGATTGAATTATTCATTCGCAACAAACACGTAATTTTTAAAGCCGTCGAAAAGTCGTATTTTCTAATAATGCAGAAATGTCAGAAACGGCTTAAAGCTACTTATATTTTATTACGCAAACGTAAACCAAAAACTACTGATCTTTTTTTACGCAAACGTAAACCAAAAGTTCTAAATTTGAAATCAAGCACTTGAAAAACAACCACTGGTTATGAAAATGCGTTTCTAATTTATGGTCCCATTTATTTATTTATTTATTATTGAATTCCTCGTAATTAAAATAGTTACATGAGGTAGTTACACCCATTGTAATATAAAAAAAAATTGTATTCCAATCATTTATTTTTGTTTCAATATGCTAAAATATAATGCATTGATATGTAACGTAAAAGCTTATATAGCCACCTTTATTTTAAATCCATATATTTAAGCAAGTTTTCAATTGGTCATAATAGCTCCGGAGTGGGGGTGTACTCACTGCTTGAAATTACAAAAGTACCAATATTTCTCAACGTTTATGATACCGCGCCATACTCGAAACCCGATTCCAACCATCTCCTCGTTAGTCACAAGCACATGAGGCAGGAGTAAAAACATGCAGCAAAAGGAGCAAGCCCAAAACATCCAGAAGACTCAAACAATTATAAAGACAATGCCAAGACGAAGAAGATTCCAACTCATTGGTCAAATGTGAGTCAAACCCTCCGGGCAGCAGCAGCAGTTGCATGTGTATGTATATTCTATTCTAAACCTAAATTAACTAATTAGTAAATAATAAACTAGTCTATCCTATTCTACTCTACATCCGGTTCCATTGTCACAGCATCATCGTCTTATTTTGATATTAGTCCGTATCGTTCCACACACCATAAATATTAGTATTATCATTCATTATTACTTATAATTCATCATTGATTATAAATAGAGGAAAGGCATGCAGTGTTCTATCGTGTATATGTACATAATTCTGCCTAGTAAAACATTGCTGCATTTCATACTATTCAGCAATAAAATTATTTTGCATGAACATAATTCATCTGTGTAACATCAGTTTTCACAGTGCCGGCTTTACGTTTTGCGAGGCCCTGTGCAATAATTTTTAAAATACCTTAAGCAAACCTTCATGTTACAAACAAGGCAGTATCCAGGATTTGGTTTCGGGGGCACCTAGGTAAAAATGTTAATATAAATAGCAATTTTCGCGCGAAACGCGAAAATATTTAGCTAGTTTAAGCCAAAATCAGCCTAAAAAGTATCAAATTTGCGCATAGCGCTAAAAATTTCACGATTTAGGGCGGCACATTCGTGTCCAAACTAATCAATATTTTGTGACTTTTGGTACGAGGCTCGTAGTAAACACGAGACCCGTAGCAAACGCGAGGCCCCTCAAGCGCGAGGCCCTGTGCGGTCGCACCTTCTGCACATGTCTAAAACCGGCCCTGAGTTTTCATCAACAAAATCAGTTTTATTTTTGTAATACTGCCAGAGCCTCTAATAGCCTGCTTGCGACCCTGTGCGGGTAGTACGAGTGCGTCCCCAAGGAAAGATTACAATATTATCCCAACTTATAAAAGGGCAATTTAAACGATTACTGTATTTTGTTGTCAGATAGATTCAACCAAATAATATCACAATACATTTTCTTATTTGTTGTCAAAATCAAGGCCGAAACAAGAATTTGATTTTGTGGAAGAAAAAATTGCAGTTTTGATCAATGAATAATGTGGAACAATCGCGCGTTGCGCATAAGCTAACTTGGCCAAAACGCTTAGTAAAATACATTAATTTCGCGCATATTACAGCTGTTGAAAGGGTAGCAATACCAACTTGGTGTATAAAAGTGTCTATTATCGCGTGTAGTGAGAAAAATATGAGCTAATTGATGTCAAAATCAACCTAAATTGCATGCAAACTATGAGAAATTTTGGTCAAAATTCAATATAAAATGCATCAAATTCATGTGTAAATAGAGCAATTTATGTAGAGCCAAAATTTACATAAATGCATTTAATTCGGGCGGAGCGCAAAAAATTGAGAAATTTTGTGCACAATTCAATATAAAATTAATCAAATTACTAAAATTGAGGAATTTATGTAGAGCCAAAGTCTGCATAAATACAGTTAATTAGCGCGGAGCGCGAAAAAATTGAGAAAACTAGGATCTAAATTCAATGTAAAATGCATCAAATTCATGCGTAAATAGAGCAATTTATGTAGAGTCAAAGTA
>JAQFYB010004911.1:0-15130 GCA_034694085.1 Pogonognathellus longicornis
ATTTGCTGTAGGATTTGTTTATAGCTGGCTATGACCCTACCTATTAGAGAAAAATACTATCTCTATGGTGCCTTGATCCAACCATTACTTTGATTCAATGTTGCTTCCGCTACCGACAAAGATCAGTAACACTGGAGTAGCCGGGGGCAATTGCACCCCTCTCTTTCCCGAAATCCGGAAAAAATAGGTTAATTTTTTGCCTTGATAGGGCGAATTTTATGCATATTATGTTCATTTTTGCCCTAATTTGCTCGAATTTTTCACGCTTCGCGCAAGAATTAGCACGTACCTCATGTTTTGAGTTTACCCCCCCTCTCCCGAAACCAAATCCTGGCTACGCCTATGATCAGTAAGTTCACAGTTCGATCTTTTTTTGCAAAATAGCATACCTATTACACTCCAGAGCCGAGCCCTGCATATTCAAAATTTCCCTTCGTTTGATTCCATGGCATATTTAGGACCTCGGTTATTTTTGGGATGCCGGTTGTCAACTATCGGATAACACCAAACACCCTGTAGTAGAAGACAAGTAGACAAGGGACCCTGAATATAATCCGTAACCAAAATTTCCTCCCCTCCCCTCTGTGTCACGGTGTGTCACTTTCGTGTGACCTCCCTCTAGAAATTACGTAATACTTATAAACCCCCCTAAATTATGAAATTATTTCATGTCTACTCGTTAAAATAGTTCAGAATAGACATGCTACTTTTTACTATTTAATTATAGAGATGCTAAAAAACTAATTCAAATTGTTACTCCAAAAAATCCTCCCAATAAGCCATTTCAAGTACTTTTTATTTATAACTGGCGAACTTAGGGAGCCGGTCCTGGCCCTGGGCTCTGATGTTGATTTACAATGTAAAAGCTTTAATGCATAATTTTTTTTATTCCATAGTTTGTTATGACTCTTATGACTGAAATATTATAAGAAGCAAACTAAACTATGAACAAATTCGATGCGAAAAAGAAAACAGTTTGTTCATGTTGTGACCGAAACTACTTTGTATTTAGCTGAAATATCGAATAAGTATAGTGTAGAAAAGATGGGCATACATTATAGATTATGTTTATTTTCATTCCAGAATTTAACATAATTTAGCGTAAAATGCCGTAAATTATTCTATAGAACCCCCTCTGGTGCTTCAATACATACGGATATGGTGTATGCCTTCAATCGCTTGCAGAAATGACCCGAGCTTCTACAATGTTTTTATTTAAAACCCCCAATGTGTATTGGAGACCCGGGTTTTATTATATACTGGGTTCTAATAGAATTAAGCTTATCTGCAAGTAAAATTACAAGGTCCTGACTATCTAGTATAATATTAATAGTCTTTGAAAGAAATCAATTTACACGATTTGTTTATCATGTAAAAATGATTAAATAAAATTACGCAAATCGATACTTTATGATGTTAATAAGGTACTTTTCCATATAGGGCAAAGGTTAACTTTCATTTAATTGAAATGGTGTACTTTAATCAAAACATTACATAGGTAGGTAGGTAGTATTACAATATAAAATCAATCAGCATAAGTTCATTTAATCGCCTTGTACAAATATTCTAAATAAATGAGATTAACAATTAACTAACAATGAAGCAGCATAATACATATAATAAAAAGACTCAATATTATATTGAATTATAGTTTGGCAAATCCATGACTTTTACAATTAATTAGTAAATATTAATGTAGCACATAAATACATTTTATTGAGTAAAAGCCTAGGATTTTATAGAATACTAGAAAAATGAAACTCTTAGCAATCGAATAGGAATAGCTATAATACAAGTGTAAGTACTTGGAACAAAAAATATTATAACTAATAAAGTATCGGTCTATGCTTATTTCTTACAACTTCTTTGACTGTTTAGTCTTTTCTCTCCTTTCTTGTGAATCTGTAAAAAATGCTTCTTTCTTGCAGAACATCTTTGAAAACTTTCTGGGCACAATGGACATTTGTACGATTTTGCTCCAGAGTGAATTTTTTGATGTTGTGCCCTCGTAGATTTGACTGGCTTTTCTTTAGCGTGTATTTGCAAATGATTCTTCCATCCAGATTTATCGCGAAACCCTTGATTGCAAAATGTGCACTTGTAAGGCTTCACTTGGCCGTGGAGTCTTACGTGTCTCTCAAAATTATTCAAACGACTAAAAATTTTGTTACAATATGTGCATTTGTGTTCTTCCTTGTCATGACTTACCATGTGGGTTTCCATAAGTGAAGGATAATTAAACTTCTTCTGACAGATAGAACACTTCAAATCGTCTTTGTTTTTTAGGTGAGATTTCTTATAATGCAATTTTAACAAAAATGCTTTACTAAAAGCTAACCAACAATGAAAACATTTATAAAGGGTTACTCGTTCCATCTTGTGCTCCTTGAGTGGAATTAAGCGACGTTTAAACTGACGTCGTGTCTTCACACCAACAACTGGAGTGAGTTTGTTTATCTTCGTAGTAGATCGCAATTGCCTTTTCGAAATATTTAAATCTGTAGACTTGGTTTGTTTATTTAGTCTTGTTTTCTCCTGACTTCGAAGTAGAACTCCTTCCAATTGAATAGGATTCATTGTAAGATGCTCCTTAGTGGTGTCTTCAGTCGTCATTTTATCTTTTTTATAATCAATTCCTATAAAAAAATAACAATAATATTTAAATGATAAAAAAGGTAGTACAGTTGACACTTGAATGTGAATAAAAGGATGTCAAAAATCAACTTTAAATCATGGTTCATAAACAACTTACTTTCAATAGTAACAGAAGGCATTCTGATTGTCTTCAAAATCTCTTCAGTAGTCATTTTGTTGGTGTAAGTAGAGACTGGGGTTTCATTGACGATCGTTTCTTTCTCTTCTTGAAGAGTTTCCTCTTGCTCATTTTGGTCCAGATCATTGATGTTAAGATCCACATTTTCTACTTCTTCGACAGCAGATGACAATGAATAACCTAAACTAAATTCGTCATCTTCACAGTCTGTATTTTCGTGTTCACTAACAATATCGGGAACGGTGTGCTCCTTTCCATTAATGCTATTGCCATTGGAGTAGCCATTAAGTAGAAATAGACTTGAAGGGCCAGGTATTCTTTTCAATTCTGATCCAGATTCATTTGTTTCTAATGCTTTGTTGTTGTTAATGTTGCTGTGGAACACATCTCTGCGATTTAAAACGGCTAATGAAAAATTGGCAGTTAAATCACCAATTTTCTTTTCTAAGTCGATTTTGGCATTTCCATCTTCAAGGGTGTTCAGCTGCTCTGTAAGTTGTGTTAATTGTAAAGCGCAATCAAAACAATTTTTACAGTACAGGAGTCTTTTATTTTCAAGGTCAGAAATATCGTAATATTTGCTTGCGATTCCAGACTGCAAATAATTATATGTACTAATAATTAGTTTTTCGGTTTTTTCTGTGGAGACTTGATTGCTGCTTTCAACGGCCTTGAAACACATCAAACAAAACTCCGACTCCGGCGAATTCTTCTCACCTCTCCTGTAATGTAATGTTGAATGTGTAAACAAAACTGTTCTGTTGGTACAACCACAATACTTATATCGTTATTATTTAATAAAAATATGATGTTGAACACGAGGGAACACTAATTAGATTAATGAGAACAGAATTTTTTCTTACCTCAAGGAAGACTTTAACCTCCGCATTTTAGTGACCAAATTGGATTAAATTTTGTCGGATTTTGGATACGGACAACCGAACACTTTTGTGCATCTCAATTACTTACAATTAGTTTGAATGTTTGAACGAATACGCAAGGATTCCTTCTACAGCGAGTACTTCACTACTATTGGGACTTCAAAAGATGGACTGGAAACAGTGCGTTCGCACAGTCGCACAGTACACTAGGTGGCCATATAAATTTTAAACACAATTAATTGGCAACGTTACAAAATTTAAATAAACCATTGCAAATTGCAAATGGGTAAATGGATATATATAAGAATGTATCAGCAGAATAAATAATATTGCATAAATATTCAAAATATGTACATTTATTATTTTATATATTATTTCGTCCAGGGGCTGCGGAAGATGTTTAAGGGTGGGGAGACATGTGTGAATAAAAAATTATGAAAAGTGTTAAAATTTTACATATTCCATGGTCATATTTAGGTTTCCAGTTCCGGTGGGGCAAAATCCCAATGGAGGTACGCATGCGCTAATTATCGCGCGAATCTTGAAATAAATGAGCTCATTTGAATTATTTGGGCTAAAATTACAAAATTTTAAATAATACATAAAATTGGCTCGTAGCGCGAAAAATTTTACGATATTTTGCAATTTGGTGGTCAAATAATCTCTTTTTTGGAACTTGTAACTTGATTCATAACAAAGTCAGCGCTATATTGAAAGCTTGTACTTTTTTGTAATGACTGCCTAAATTAGGGGAGGGGGCAAATGTCAACGATGTCGCCATGACAGATTTTTTGGGTGGAAATTGTCCCCATGTCCCCACGGTTCCGCGGCCCATGATTTCTTCCTTCCAGGGCTCAATTTATTATTAACAATAATAATAGCGACAGCTACTTATACGAAAGTTGTCCTAATTTGAACTCATTTATTCTCGCTTTGGACGATTATAGACTTTTTTCTATCTCATATTGAGATTTTTTTGCCAATAAATCGATTACTGCACAAAACGTCTTGCTGCCCCCCCCCCCCAACTTATATTCTGGCTACGCGCCTGATTATTACAATTATGTAGTGACCTATTGAATTACCTAGCCACATATGTACGTTTGTGAGAATGCTACAGAGGTTATTATTTTATCAATGTCTCTTCTTTTTGTGCCTCTTTTTAAAAGCTGTATACACCAAAATCTATTTCGGTGCGAAATCCTAACTGCTGCAGAAAAAATGTCTACGTATATCTCACCTAATGCGAAAAATTGAACTTCTTAAGGTTAACACCACTGTAAACTGCATCGATTTCTTGTTTAGCATCAAAAATTCCCAATGTTTTGCTTTTTAAGTAAAATACTAACCCTTTGTTGCGATTTCTTCGGGTGAGACATTTGTCAATCTTTGCACGGCCTTGTACCTAATTGTGTTATCAAAGTAAATATCGGTACTCTAAAGTACTTGAGAATAAATATACAATTGATAGTACTGATGTAACTACAAAAATTGTTTATTACTCTGTGTAAAGTGCATTTATGTTCGTTATTTTCCTATTATCAATCACCAGAAAGGTGGGCTCAGTGGGGTAACGGTGCGATGGTATGAAATATGTCATGGCATCTAACCCTGCTTGATGCCCTTTTGCAACAATTTTTTATTAATTTTTATAGATAGGTAATTCTACATAGAGTGAAGTATACTTTACTCTAGACATTAAAAACATAATTGGTAGGTTTAATAAAATTATAAAATAATTATTATTTTGCAATTTTACTTGAATCGTTGAATCAACAATAAATATTACAACTCTATACAGTTTAACAGATCAAAATAAAATCCCATATTTTATTACACAATATTTAACTCATTTCTATTTACACCTAAGGAAAAATGATTTACATTCATTGACAAAAAACGGAACAAATACCAGAATACTACTGTATATGAATACAAACGATTAATGTAAACAATCAATTAATATGCAAACACAGCTTACATAACTTAACTTACTAATAAGTTTGCCGTATATGATAAAAAATGTGATTTTGTTTTAATTCGTTTGAGAATAGCTGTTTTTATTCACCTCAGAAGACTGATACCGTCGAGTCTAGAATAAAATTATTGCATGATAAAAAATGTTCGTCGCAATTTATAAACATTGAATGGTTACACTCTATTGTGTTTAAGTTGTTCATGTTGTTTACAATTGTCTTTTCGATTAAATGTCATACCACAAAATGAACATTTGTATGATTTCGCCCCAGTGTGTTGGTGTATGTGTCGGATTAAGTTAGTCTTGTAATTAAATAGCATATTACAAATTGAACAAGTAAACTGCCCTTTTCGATTTGGTTTTTTCGACTTTGAATTTTGGTTTAACTTGGATAGTTCTGCTCTTTTGGAGTTGTTTTTACTGTGTAAATGGGAATCTTTCTTTCTGTTGACAGAACGGCGTGCTGGAGATATTTTTCTTTCTGTAGTAGAAGGTCTTCTCAGAATCGGTGTATCAATATTATTCGGAGATTCTAAAATAATATCTTCGTGCTCCATGTGGCATATTTTATTCAAACATAGCTTTGGTATATTATCAGATGAGGGTGGGTTTTGAAGCCCAAAAGAGTCAATAGTGTCATTCAGAACCGCATTGTTTACTTCTGTTGGTGAAACATACAAAACAAAAGCACAGAATTAAATAATCATATATATAAACTCAAACACGGTACAATTAAAGGTAGTACACCATATTATGTACCTACATAAATTGTATAGATAGCCTTTCCTATGTCCTACGATAATTAAAAAGAATAATGTAACTACAGGATTGTTTCGCATTCAGATTAAAACTTAATACATATTATCCTTTCTAAAGGTGAAAAAATACACAGTGAACAGTGAGTTATATATCACAAGTAAATGATTTGTTTACCATCAGGATTGATCGCTGTAATAGTGACCACCTCCAGGGCCACCGAATTAGGATGTCCAAAACTCTTCGTGTGGTCATTATCATGTAAATCTACATTCAATGAGTCGGGAACTACTTTTATTTCATTTCCCTGAAGTGGATCTGTGTTATCGCGTACTTCTTCCGTTTCGTTTTGGTCTTCAAAAGAAAATAGATTGGTAAATAAATCCTCGCATTCTGCTTCCGTCCGCTCATTTGACAATGTTGAGTTGGAACACGCATCTCTATTAATGCTCATAACATTTTTAATTTTGCCCTTTTGAGTATTATTGTTTTCTACTTCAAATTCAACTCTTCCTTTCCGATCACTTTCCAAGCTACTCTTGGAAAATATATGAGGAAGATCGGAGACATCCAGCTCAATGATTCGGGCAGCAGAATTTTTATCGGTCTCTTTCCTTCCATTGTTCTTATTCTGACTTTGACGATGTAACACGGAGAGTGAAAATGCAACAGTTAAATCTGAAACCTGTTTTTGAAGTTGCACTAGTTGATCGCTCAGTTGTGTAAGTTTCACAGTAGAATCTAAACACTTTTTGCAAAACGGTAGATGAATTTGATTTTTCCAATGATCGCCCCTAGAACATTTGCTTGCTATTGAAGTGTGTAAAAATTGAAAACTACTGTTAAAGATTTTTTCCGATTGGCCAAGCGGTACAAAATTGTTTTTCTCGGGCTTGCTAAAGCAAATCCAACAGTTCTTCATCCCCACAACAGAATTCATTTTGACTTATGACTTACTGGAACAGATTATAACAATATTCGGTTTCCTCACAGATGACAGATGAAAGAGTTAAAGTTCATTCGCTGCCCTACAATTTATAATGTTAACAATTAAAATTTTGAATTTGTCATAAAAATTGAAAGAATGTAAGTTGTAGATTAAGTATTTATATGTATATGTCAGATTGTATTTTATTGTTTGTGGAAAAAAAACATTGTGTTAATCATTAATCAAAATTTTACCTTCTACACATTACAATATTACCTGTATTTTTTACTGATGAATGACGGAGAGCAAGGGACAATCAATTCAGGGTCAAAGCAACTCTCTGCCTAAATGAGACCAATTTTGTTTTAAAAACATAATTTATTCTTTTCAAATAAAGATTTGATTGATGACTTCGTATTCTGCATTATGCACTGTTGTGTTGTTGTGTATTGTGTATAACATGGCATAACATTAATAAGGGACAGTGCATATATGACGTCCGCACTTTAGGGGGCAAAGGTTCGGGAAAGCGTCAAACACAGACGAAGGGTAGACGGGTAGAGGGGTCTTGGGTTTCATGATGTTTGCAAGTTATTTTGTCGCAGAAGTACAAGAGTACAACACAACATTGCAAAAAGTTTATATATTTTAGGTTACCTAAAATAGCTCAATTTTTTCGCGCCCTTGAGCGATAATATGCACACAATAGCTTATTAGGATTTGGCCCTCTTGGAAATCAAATCTTAGCTACGGCTATATTCTCAAAGATCAAATGAAAGAACGGGTTGATGAATTGTCTTCATTTTTGCACTGCAAATTTTACGTTGTATTATGAACTCACATAATATACATAAGTTTATGAACCAATTATCTTTTTTGTCTTAAGTTCGGAATAAAAATTCGCAAAAATGTATCCGGAATGCAATTATAGACATCGTGTTTAATCAAGACTCAAGCTAAATGTAGAACAGAAGACTCGTTTTTAGCTGATTATTGTGAAACTGCCTAACAACAGCGTTCAAGTTAGATGGAGCATATTGTTGGCTATAGATTAGGTTTCTGACTATCTGTCAAAGTTTGAGTAAGGGTTTTGCCTCCCTTTACTCTTAGTTCGACCTTGAATTTTCACAAAATTGAAACAATCATGAAAAATTGAAAAGTATAAGTCTCAAAAAGCGCCACGCTCGACAATTCTAGTAAATACACAGGTTTCAAGCATAACATGTATAGAGTTAGAGGAAAAAGTCTTCCCTTGTACATTTAGCTTGAGTCTTGGTTTAATAGTATTCAGTTTTGCTATCAGTATGTTATTACAGCAAAATAAAATGAAGCTAATTAATTTACAAACTTGAATTAAATTAATACTCATCGTATATTGAGGGGGTGGAAATTATGATGTCAGTGTAGGGGGTGGGGGTCTATGATTTCATGACTTTGCAGATAATGGGGGAGAGAGGGTCTAAAAAATGCTAAAAAATTACAGACGTTACATGTGCACACTCCCTAAGATTTTGTGTTTGGGCATTTGAGTCAAGGATTCCTATTTAGGAACCGCTTTTTATAGCATGTCATAGATCCACGTTTAACATCGGGTACCCTTTCCGGATTTTTTTATGGCTTTGGGCAAAACAATAAAAAATAGTAGTAATATATTTTTACGCCAACCAGCTATATTTTGCACATAAGTTTAGCTTAGCATGCCCTAAGCTACGTATGTTCCAATTTTTGTTATTCCCATTTATATGTTAATTATAGTTATATGTTAATTCCCATAAAAAATTAAATTCTAAATATGAAATTCAGATTTAAAAAAAAATGTGAATAACAATTTATGGACGGCTTATAGTTTGCATTGCACATATGTTTTGCATGCCCTAAGCTACGTCTGTTCCAATTTTTATGAAAATGTATTGTCCCTTAGGTAATTATTTTCGATTTGATCCCTCGTGTATGTCTCAAATATCGAAATATCAAACTCTAAAGCATCAGCGACCGCTTTAAGCTGCAGCAACAACATGCTCATAGCTAGAAAGGGAGGGGTGTGCTCCCCCAGAACAAATTATTATAATCATAGATGTTAAAAAAATCCACATCAATTTTTGAGCTTTGCTGTGCACGCCCCAATTTTCTGTTTACTCGCCTATTCACATTATTACATTTCTTCAGTAATAAAAATCCCGACTGAAAAAAAAAGATAATTCATTTTCTGTTTAAAAGCCAATTAAGTCAATATAAACCCATTTTTGTTCAACATTTATTTCTAGTCGTTGTTCACTACAAATTCATTTATATAACCAATTAAACTGTTCCAAAATGTATAATTTGTGTAAATAAATAAATGCATTACTGATGTGTTTCTTATTAATCATTTATAGCAACTCTTTTCATTTCCCCCAGGTAAAAATCACAAAGTTTCAAAATGAGAAATAGCAAAGGTTGTGTAACTTGTAACATAGAAATTATAAAACCAAAAACAACTTAAATTATAAAAAGAACATAATTATATATTAAACTGAGATACATTATTATAACTGCATAAATGCCTGGAGCGTGTTGTAGAAAATCAATTTAAGTATATTCTTTTCCTAAATACCTATGTCATTACTGTTAATTCGTTCAATAAATAAAATATAAAGAAATATAGAACATAATCAATATCTCAACATTCAATTCATTCAATTTACAAAAAAAAAAGAAATACATTATACACACTACACATGGATCCCAACCAAATACATCATAAGAAGACAGAAACAAGCTCTTTTACTTCATCCGAGAGTATTGCAGAGTTCTTCACAGAATCTTTGTTTCTGTAAATTTCAAAAATACATTTAATGTTCTGGTATACTATTATGTTACGTAAACACATATTATACACACCTAAGTCTAACACATATTGTTTTAACTCGAACAATGCGCAATGAAGGAATATAGTTTATTCATATATTATTCTAATATTATATGACTAATATGACTGAATTAATAAAAGTAAAATTGTACCTTGCAATAAATTTGGCAACTTGGGACTTCACTTTCGGAAGACTGTACTTATTGAGTTGAAAGAGGACTTCCACAGCATTTTCACATGTTAAGGCAGAAGGTATATTCCGAATGCATTCTTCTATTAAATCTTTTATATCGTACTTGTCAGCAATAGTAAACAATTCCACAAAGTTTCCTTTCAAATTTTCAACTTGCCCACTATTGAAACACAAATAAACATGAGTAAATGTACAATAAATGTGCACTATACTAATATTTTCAAATATATCTATTAAATAGGAAATTAATCCTGGATCCTAAGAATACACCTTCAACCTTTGGTGAAGTCGACCCTTGCCTCCTAAAGGGGGCGGGTTCAACATCTTTCGAGAGAAAAATTCCATCCGAATCGAAAGTTATAATTATAACTTAGGACTATAATATTTATTTACTACTACATGTAATTCTATCATAATTTTACCATTTTACTTAAAAGTAAAATATCTTTGTAATTTATTATCATTTTTATAGCAATCGTAAATAAAAACCCTGTAGAATACCTATACATGAAATTAAGCATCTCTTTGATTACTTTCTCCGAGAAATCGGATAGAATAATTTGTCCGCTTGTCGCCTCCTTCATTTCGGTTTGAAACATTGCCGCAAAAACAGGACTACGAGCTGAAAATATTTTTTTTAAACCATGTAATTATAAAATATTGATTAATTTTGTGCACCGCATATTCCAAAACATGCGGTGGACAAAATTCATTTGCTTTTAAGCAAATGTAATGGAATCTGAAACGCTTTATAAATTCTTTAGAATAACGACTAAAAATAAAACAGAAACGATTATAAACTGTATTATAAACTGTATATTATAAAATACCTGAGAGAACAGCTTTATGAGCTTTTAATTGATGTGTTCCAGTTTCAATGACCACATCGTGGTGAATGGACGATTCCAACATATTTTTGAAGTCCACACAGAGATTCTTTCTGGTATCTGTTTCTACCGACTTGAGGATGCTGCGTGTTTGTAAATTTCGATCCAACCAAATACGACAATGAATCTTTAATTCATCTCCTATGATGTAGTGTTTAGAGCTATCCAATAAATCACTCATTTCCAAGCAATGGGGGAATCCCCAACTTTTGACATCTAAAAAGTTATTAGAACAAAATTCTGGTCCGCCTAAAATGAAAAAAAGATCAAAATTGTTTTAGTAATTGACAATCTACTATATACAACATGACAGACCAAAGACAAATATTAGTGTTGTGTTTTTATAATTAATATTGCAGATGAAAATAAATTAGAATAGCTGTAACAGTAAAGTACCTAACTGATGAACAGGACGATCGTTTTCACACAAGAGACTGAATTGAAAAGTTGCATTCAATGTATTACTGCGATTTATTTTTCCAGGCTTTTTTAAGAAGAGATATATTCCCAAACAGTCTACACTATTATGCGTTATTTTGCTAATGCATAGCCTCCTAAGAGATAAAAATATGCAATATAGTTATATATAATGTAGGATTTGGGTTTTCAAACCTTCAGGGAACCGAGCCGTAGACACTAAAAAAGTGGAGTATTTTTTAAAAATCTCCTTATAGATAAGTTCTTGATCGACAATTGAAAACAGTGTTTGTCAATGAAGCATTGACATTGACCCTAGATTTTTTATCACATTCGCATTCCAGAAAAAAAATTACTTACCAAGTATGCCTAGTCGTCCTTCCTCCGAAAAACGGACGTGAAAAATATAACTTTGCTTTTTTCATTAGTCTCAAAGCATTTTTCTGAACACTCCATCGGTGTGTGAACATCTCTGTTTCAATCTGAATCAACAAATAATTATGATTTTTGTGCCCAAAATTTGCATAATTAGTTTAAATAAACTGAAAAATATTAAGAAAATTCAATGTAACGATATACAGACCGATGTGAATGACCATGAGTCTACGTTAGAGTAATCATTATTATTATTATGAGCTTGAACGTGATTTTGACTCATTTTGCGGAAATGTTAATAAATACTAGCAGGCTAATGCTAAAAATTAACAAAGTTGTATACTATACACACTAACAAAAGCTTTGGGTTGAACTGTAAAAACTGTGAAGATATTGGAAAGTTGTAATGGAATCAAAAATTGCCATAAATTTGAAAAACTGTCCACTACAGAGTCTACAAATATCAATTTAACAATGATTGTCTTGTTGAGAAAATGAGCAGAATCTTTGATACTGCTGAATTTGTTATGTTCATGAAAATGGCTACATATGACACTTTAATGAAACTGAACTTTGAACTTTAAACATTACAATCAACTAGAAAAACTTTAAACTCTTTTCTTTTAAACTCAATCAATTTTCTGATAAATTCATTATTGTATGTGTGACAAAGAATATAAAGCGGAAAGAAGTGAGTGACACCTTTGTCTGGTATAACTTGTATTTATTCACTAAAACCACAGGCATCAATTCTCTTTGTCATAGCGTCTGCGTTTCCTTTGTTTGTATTTTCATGCGTAGTAGATTGAATCGAAATTCAAAATAAAATAAACTATTTTAAAACAGATCCAATTAAGTACTGGAGATACATATATAGAATAGTAATTATAATAGTTTTTAAAATAGTAATTCTTGCTTGGCCTAATTTTTGTCATCATTGTTGGCATGATTGTTAAAACCCTTGGCCTTCCAGGAAAGTCAATTTACCTAATCTCTGTATATTTTCTTACTGTTGGGTGCGATTGCCCTCCACCCTGTATACGTCCTTGATTTTTCAAAAAGTTGTCATAATATTGACACCTTTGTTGATACCCCAGATAACCTATGGGAAGTTTGAACCAATTTGGTCTACCTGTTCTTGAGTTACGACACACGAAAACCCTGTTGGAAATTTTTTTGTGACCTTATCTGTGACCTAGGTCATGAAGGGTGTGACCGATTGACTCCATTTTGGACTGACACCTTTTTTGAAATCCTTAGATGACATATTATGTAAAGTTTGAACCAATATGGTCCATCCGTTCTTGAATTATCTTGCACACAACGCCAAGATTTCTCTAACCCGGACAGACAGACAGACAATTCATTCACATAAAGTGATGTCGTACCCCCACCACTTAATAAAACATGTCGGCATAATTTTATTAAGTAACGGTAGCAGGCATGGCCTTATCCAGAAATCGTTTTCCCAGTCCCAAAAATTTGAGTAAATTTAGGCCAAAATCAACCTAAAATACGCAAAAAATTTTGCGACTTTTTGCTCTGTCAGCGCAAAATAACCTTTTTTTTGGGTTTAGGGGGGGGGGTCAATTGCCTTATTCCCCATCCCCTGAATACGGCTATGGTAGCAACGTATCCAAGATTTTCGAATAGAGGTGAGGGTGCTTGGTCTACGACAAGACGGACAAGACAATGGTGAAATGAAAATACAAACGATCGGAAGACTTTATTGTGTTCCACAAAGGACACAAAAATTTAATTAAAATATTCTTTAGAAGGGCGTATACAGGTGGGGGCAATGACCCCCAGGGCAAGGAAATACAATATAAAGGCAATTGACACTTTTGGAAGGCAATACATGTCAACAATGACATCGACAATTGTTGACAACAATTTCGTCGAGGGCGTATACAGGGTGAGGGTAATCACCCCAGGGGAAAAGAGTTCCTTACTGTCTCCACCACTTTACTATACCCGTTTTACTATGGTTTATTTCAAGTGCTTATAAATCCGTACAATATGTCTATGTGTGTCTATGTAGTAATGCACCAATTACTCTACAACGCAATTACGCAATACAGTAATTTAATTTAGCAAGGAATAAGTAAACGAAAATTGAACTTCTTTTAAGGCATCGAATTAAACAAAAAAGCTACATTTGAATTTCATAAAGTATTAGAAAATGATAGAAAATGTCAAGATAAAACCATCAAAACAAAAGGATAAAACCAGTATAATTCATGCCTGCATGAGTGCTCTCATTTACTTAAATTCCTTATATTTATTCTTATTATTATGCGTTTACTGTGTAGGTACCTAACATTTAAAAATGGTATATCGCAAAGAAAAAGATATTTTATAATATGGGGATATTGAACAATGTATATAATTTATGTTGATAAAGCTTTAAAATACCAACAGTTATATTGCATACCTGGTAACTGGAAATTCGAATTCAAAATAAGCAATTAGGTGAAATATTAATAATAAAAATATATAAATAAAATAAGGAAAGATAAGGATGTAATTATACAACAGTAATATAATTGGAAACAAAAGTTCAAAATGCGCAATTAACGACTTTTCCAAGTGGATTATAGTCATTATCCCATTGGTTTCGAATATATTTGTTCATGTTTTCATTTCCTATCAATTTGTCAAAGGGAAGTTTTTAAGGACGCAATAATTGCCTGTGTTCCCAGTCAAGCGTTTTTCGCTTGTGCTGGTAACATGCAATACTAATCGAAGTCATAGTCGTATACAGATTTTAATATCGGGAGTTCAAATGTCTGGTCTATAAATTATTATATAATTGTTTTGGCAAGAAAGTCACAAATATATATACTTCACGAGTTATGATTTTTCAAAAACATGAGTTATACGTGCATTGAGTATAGGGGCTGTGAGAAAGTCCACCTAAGAAAATCTACTATTGAGTTGGAGCGATCTGAGCGCCTCTGTGAAGCGTATATCATCCAAACTTCTTTATATCTGACAATGAGTTTATGCTTGTGCCTTTATTAAGTGGTGGAGGTACGACATCACTTTATGTGAATGATTTGTCTGTCTGTCTGTCTGTCTGTCTGTCTGTCAC
>JAQFYB010004912.1:0-15128 GCA_034694085.1 Pogonognathellus longicornis
AGTTCACGTTGTTTTAACAGTAGATAATGAATGCTACACAAAACATGGGGCCCAACAGTATATACTGTCATTTACAAAATGATCTACTAATGAGATCCTTTAGAGTGTATTTACGAATGCATTTTGTCCTATTTGTGTTGCATTTGTTATATTTGAATCCATTTTGTCGGATTTGTGTAGCATTTGATTTGTTTAAATGCGTTTTGTCGGATTTGTGTTGAATTTTTTATGTTTGAATGCATTTTGTCTGATCTGTGTTGTATTTGTCATGTTTGATTGCATTTTGTCTGATTTGTGTAGAATTTGTGGTTTTAACCCAGTTGTCCTATTTTTGGACCTATTACTTATTTTGGACCCATTTTGTTGTTTGTCGGCTAAGTTAACGGAATAGATCGGGTATCTTCTCAATTTTACGAAGTTTTCCGACTTTTTGAAATACCGCTCATATTCAGCTCGTTCTTGATGTCGGTAACTCCTTAGCGTTAGCATTGATTTGATCAGCTACAGTTATTTTTTTTTTCCTTCAATTCTGAAGTATTGTGCTTAGAACTTACAATAAAGTTATGTTGCACATATGCCGAAAGATTAGCTACTCCTTTTCCGACCATAAATGTCGTGATTGGAGCCCTCATTTGAGTATCGGCGATTTTGATTATATGATCACTCAAGCTGTTCGTTATGTCTTTCATGGTCATGTCCATCATTTCCATTTTGAATTTTTGTTGCTCTGAATTCATATGCGAAAAAAATTCAGCCAAGTTTTGCTTGCAACCCTTTGAAACGGAATACTTAAAGTAAAACTACTCTGAAGAATCTAACTGAACGAGTCGGGCAATATCATGTACTTCAGATGGTTCCAACTTGCAGTGCTGCAACAGCAATATATTTACGGCCATTTTGTTTTCTGAAACCAGTTTCTCTACGATGGCTTTACTCACATATTGAATTACAGTGCTGATTTCCTTAAGACCGTTGAGTATTCCAAAGATTCGGAATCCCAATCTGGCATAACCACTTACATGTTTAGCATTGGAGAGGGTTCCTTGACATAATGGAAGTCCTATTGAGTTCCATTGACTTGTCCAAAAATTGGATTTGGGATTTGTAGCTTCACTCACGACTCTTTTTATTTTATCGTCCAAGGTCTTAGATTTTCAAACTTTATCCAAAGCCCAGTAGAAATCTAGTAGTTTTCCCAATTGAGGGTGGGAAAAGAATTTTTCAGTCACACGTTTTTCAACTGTTTGAACAATTTGAGGTTTCATTTGACTTCCCAGGGTCACGAAGGCGTTGAAACCCTCTCTTGCAGCTGCTTCGCCCACGGCTACGCCAACTTGTTTCATCGCTAGCGTTTGCAAATTTGAGCCGGAGCTCTTGATTACCGTGCCTAAGGCTCCCTTCCCTTTGATGATGATTTGAATCCCAATTTGTTCTCCCACTTCCTTTGTCACGCTTTCAACCGCAACCTTTGCGCCTTTTGCGGCATCTTTCAATTTACCCCAACCCATTGACACCGCCGAAATCACCAAACTTACTGCCTTTTGTTGTGCGTAGTCTTGCCAACTAAATTGGCGGTTTGAATAAGCTCTGTACGCTGTGAAAATATCGGCCGCTCCTACTGTGATCAGCCCCATTCCCAATGTCGCCCCGAATCCAGTAGTTATAAGAATTCCCCCTACCGCCATTTGAAACGCAGCCAAAGCCAAGACACATCCGATACTAAACCAAGGCACGGGAGACTTTTCGTTGAATTCGCAAAGAATTATAATTCCTCGCAGATGGAATTCCCAAAGTTCTGAAACGGGCATCCATTCGCATGAAAAAAGATCCTGAAGTAATGTTTGCTTACTTTGTTGAATATCTTCCTAGGAAATGTCAGCGTTGGTTAATATATTTTGGGCTTTTTGTGCATCCAGGTTGCGCAGAACTACAGAAAAGTTAATGTGGTCTTTTCTTAATTGTGGAATTGCTTTATTGAAATTTGAGTCTCGCAACGAAATGTTTATGTTTTCTAACAAATATTTTACTTTTCTTAAGGATGAAATGGAAACGCTGCTTTTTTCTACATTGATGAATTTTAAATTTAGCAAACAATTTTCGGAGCATTGGAGAATTACAATTTTTGCTTTTTCTGCGCTCAAATTAGAAATTTCACTGGCTTTTTGAAATAAAGAACTGTTCTGAACAGTCCGCAATGAGCCGTTTTCACTTTGCCACGTTCCATCTTCCTTGTGGAATTTGAGATTTATTTCCAGCTCATTTAAATTTGCTTTCTCCAAACTCGCGCATGTATCTTTAATATCGGTGGACCTTACTGTCAAAGTTATGGACGAAGCTGAAAATGTGTTCTCCAGGACTTCCATTGAACTCTGTGTTTTTAAATCACACACTTCGATAGACATATCCAATTTGCTGTATATCTTTGACACGTCTTCATTTCCAGACTTGTACACCAGATTGACGCACTCATTTTCGCCTAACGCTTGGACCTTACAAATTGTCTTGTCAGTGTCAATATTCTGTAACAAATTTGCGTTACCTGCTTCTCCACCTTCAGACAAGAATTCCACGTCTATTTTTGGTTTACTCGTCTTGTACTATACAAACAAAGTGGAATTTTCCTTTTCCCATGCTTTAAGACAAACTATAGCACTCTCTCGCAGCATTTGGGGGGCATTGCGAACCTTGGACAACATTGAGAATAAGTAATTTTGTGGACTTGCAATGAATTTCTACATTTTAATTTTTTGCGCCTGATTTTTCAATAGTCTTTAATACTTGGTCGATTGCTCCCGAATCAGGGCTCACGGTCAAATCATTAAATTCCAGGTGGAAATATTGATATCCAATCTTTGACAATCTGGAACAATTTTGCTTACAGGAGTCTAGCGATTCATCCGAAAAAATAAAGTCCCTACTATTACACCCGTAAGGAACTCCCATTTGCTTTTGGCCAAAATTACCAGAGACTCCGGTAATGTTAGGACCACGTATTGAATTTTGACAAATTGTAATGGCATTTTGAATGCAGTTCGAGTAAGAGCTAAGAGCGTTTTGTTTCATTGTGAGTTGTTTGAACAATCCCGAGTCCATTTCGCCTCCCCGGGCTTGAAACAAACTTTGATCTGAGACCACGTTTGTGATGTCAGCTTGAATAAAAGGAAGGGATGTTTGCAGCATTGAAATCGCATCTGTTTTGTAATTCTGTTTGTGATTTTCCGAAGCGACAATATTGAGTGTGCCGCGAATGTTCAAACGCCAAGCCCAACATAAGCAGCCGTGGAAAATTCGTGATCCAACATAATGGCGGCATTGTAATGTCTTTCGGCCTGCGAATTGTAGTTCCAGTAGTTTGAATCCCGAATGAAGAAATCGTTTGCGATGGCAATATGGTAAAATGGACTTTTGATGATTTTTCCTCTTTCGAAATCCAGAATCATTTTAAATTCAAAAAATCTGTAGTAGCCCCAAGCTTGTTCAAGTGGGATTTTGCGATCATCCAGTTGTAGCAAAAACATTGCCTATCGCTCTTCAATGGCTTGAAAAATATTAGACTCAAGAACAGGCTGATTTCTTTCCAAACCAACCGACGTTTTCAATATATTCGAGACGGAGTCGTTATTTTTAAAATCTTCTCTTACTTTATTCAAAAATTTGCAAAACCCGGCAAAACAGGTATCCTTGGCTTTCACGAGAGGCAATTCGGTCTCGAGAAAAGAAGTCAGCTGTTTATTTTGCTTTTCATCGCGATGTTTTCTTAAATTGGATGTCGATCCGATCAGTAGATCGGAAATACAAATGAGTTGACCTGAGCCGAGATTATCTTGTCTTGAGGTTCGTCCGAAGGCTTGCTCCTCCACCCTTGTGTTGGCAGCCAGAAATGCAAGGATTACATGTAAACCTCCAAAATGTTCAATTTCCGCCGTTTTTATATCCGTCCCTCGTCCAGCTAAGTTTGTTGCGATGAAAACAACACCTGGTTGGATTCTCTTAATTTGTTCCTCTTGATTTTCGTTATTGTTAATGTACATTTTGAAAAAGATTCCGGGACGTTCGGTTTTTAAAGAATTTGCGATTTCTTGTGCATCTTTGATAGTTTCACAAATTACTAAAACTCCCTGCCCTTTTTTGGTTTCATGTGTGGCAGAGTGCAAGATTTCTTGCTTCCATGCGTGTCGATCAAAAACAATTGAGTCTGGATGCTGAACGTATGTTTTGAAATGTGTTAACGGCATGTCCACACAATTGACGTTGTATAGATTTCCCATGGTGTCTCTGGTGTGTTGTTATCCCAAAGTGCCTGTGAATCCAATTATGTTGTATTCCTGAAACTCTAGTTTCTCCATAGTCTTCAAATTGTCAAATTTCGAGTCGGAAGGGATTGTATTCCCTTTTACTTTAAACTTTCGCTTGTATTTCTGGAACATGGACAAATTGGAGAGAAAATTTGTGGTTAGGGTTTCAGAGGTAACTTTCAAACCATGTTTAATTTGCAGAAACTGGTGAAGACCCCCACTCCAAGATGTGGAATCTTGAATAATTCCAGTCGTGTTGTAATCAACAGGTTTGATTTGTCCCTCACTGACAATGTAATGCACATTCTCCTCGTACGTCATAGCGGTCATGCAATTTGTCACCCATTTCATAATTTGATTCTGGACAAAGAGTTGAAGATTTTTGGGAATTTTAATTCTACTTTCCTCGTTGCGAACAAACCCGTCGATTTTGTCATTCGTGGTCAGAGATTTCAAAAAATTTGTCAAATGATCCGAAATAAATTCTTGTAGATTGTCTACCTGGGTAATTCCCGCTACAGATAAATCGTTTCCTAAGAGAATATATCCTAGGACGTCATCAATTCGTTGAATCTCCCCTGTATCTTTCTCTGCAAATTCTAGAAATGCTATATTGTCATCGCTGTAGCCGATTTTTCCTTCTAAGAAATAAATGTCGCTACCTACACTGAATAACTGGTGGTATAAAATTTGTAACAAATCCATTCCCGGAAGTAGAGATGACAACCTTGCCAACTTGGAGATGTCGTCAATAAACATACTGTCTACTTCGTCTGCAATTGCAAAATTTTGTCTTCTGGTGCCGATGGTTCCCAGATTGCTGTATTGGTCTCTCAAGTAATCAAATTGGAACATGGAAGTCTCCCCGTACACAATATTTGAATTGTAGCAGCTTTTGAGTCCTTTGACATATGTCCCTTGATCACCGTTGTGGCTGCATGTCAAGTCAAATATGGAATAAAATGATGTCCAATTTATTGCATCCCTTTCAGCCAGGACAAGGCTACTTGTATAAATATCAACGCTCTTGCACCGCAGAGCATTTATAACGGCTAAAATGGCCACTATTGTAGATTTTCCAGAACCAGTGGCCACTTGTTGCAGTTGACCCTTGAGTCCTTTGTTGAGGCCTACGAGAATGGCCACTATTTGAACATTCCTTAAATGAAAATTGGCGTGGAGGTAAAATGCCCGTTTAGCCACACAAAGAGCTTCGATCGAAAACTCGTAATTTAATTGAAGACTTAGGTTTTTAAAAGAGGCGCGCACAGTTTGAGCCCATTTTTTGTGTCGCTTTTGTTCCACCAACATATCAAATTAAAGTTATTCAGTTTTTGGAAAACGCTGGGAACAGTACCTCTTTGGATTAGAGCAATCTGGTCTTCCAGCTCAGAAACTCTGATCATATTGAGAAGATCTTCGTTTTTTGACAAACTTTTTCCAACGTCTTGTACGACATCAGAAATGGAATTCAGGCCTGATCCTTCTTTTTGATTGCGAATCACAATTTCATTCGCGGCCTGAAACCATTCTTCCGGTTTGCACGAACGAATAGCAGAAATGATATTTTGGACTATACGGTCTTCCAAATTGTAAAACAGAATCAGTTGGAGGACATTGTACAGGGAGGATATTTTGGCAATTGTTTTGGGTTCAGGGATGTTTGATGTTGATAGATGGAAGAGTGTGTGGAAAAGAAAACCGCTTCTTAGCAATGCCCCTACTAAATTATTAAGCTTTTCATTATTTTCATTTTGAGCGTAAACCAGTCTTTTCTGCTTCATTGTCGAGTGTAAGATATTCAGTTCTACAGTGTACTTCAAATCTGATAATGTCAACCCTTTTTGAATGTTCAATTTTCTTACCTTGAAATATATTTATTAGCTCTATTATTTCTTTCAGCTTTTTAACATCTCCAATGACATTTTCTAGAATTTGTTTGCTTAGTTGAAAACCGGTTGCGGATAAAATTTCCGCAGCCAAATTATAACGAAACTCATTATTTAGGTTGGATTTTAAACCTAACAAATCTGAAATGGCTAAAATCTGTAATTGTTTCTTTTGATTTACTGTAACTTCAGACTTAAAAAATTTCTGTATTTCAGCAAACTTTAGCAAAATCACGGAGTCTATCAGAAATTACATTTCTTTAAAGGAGTCACTCACTTCTGATAATTGGATGAGAAATTATAAAATTTCACATTAGTGTCGAATTTCTACCTGGATTTCAAAGATCTGACTAATTTTCTCTAAAATTGTAAATTTTTGTGAAGTGGTTTTTGTTACAATAGCGACAAAGTTTGACAGCAATAATTCTCGTTGCCAATGGCACTGTTCGATTTGCGCGAGTTTATCCAAATCCAACGTTTCGATTGAAACCATGGTTTCCAGAATATCCATCTCCATTTCCGATAACAAATTTTCATTAAAACTGTCTAAGACATCGAGTTTTGTTATGATCAAGGAAACGAGATGTGACATAAAACTGAAAAATTCTGGACAATCCTGATCATTTGAATGAATCCCCCTAAGAGCTTGAAATGAAAGGCTTCTCACGGAAGGCTCGGAATCCATTAAATTATCCACTAATATATCCACAGTATTTTCCAGCAGTTGACCTTTACATTTGGCAACTTCAAGAAGACATCGCAGGATGGAAAATTGTTCCTCAAAACTCGCAATATCTTCATATTTGTTAGTCAACAAACTTTCAATGTTTATCAAGATATCATTTTCTAATCCTTCTGGGAATTTCTTAAAAACAACATGCAACGCATTGCAAACAGTTAAATCAAAATCATTTTCTACTACTAGAGAATTTGCAACAAGTTGTGCTACATTCTCGTCCACTTCTAGTTGATCATTTAAAAGTAGATTAGAAATCAATTGGATAAAATGTTTCGAAGGAGCTTGTAAGCTCAAAATAGTTTTGGCATTCTGGGAACGCAGTTGCAACCCAGAAACCGCTTGTGTAGAAATTCTAGACAATGTTTCATTAAGAAGCTCTTCGTCAGTTACTAAATTGAGCTTGTTAATGTCTAAGACAAACCTCGTTTGCTGATTAAACTCATAACTCCCGTCGTCAATGGCTTCTAAAATGTCTTTGGAAACTTCAAAATTAGATTCCAAAGAGCCTTCGAGAGTTTTGATGAATTTAATTTCAGACTGTTGGACAAATAATAGAAGCGATTTTTTGCATTGAGTTTCAAGCTCAATATTATTACTAGTAACCAAAATATTGGCAATAGTTTCCAAAATTGCAAGAATAATACCTGATGTAACGTGTGTAAAGTGTTTGGACACGATCATCATAGCTTTTAGAAAAAGTTCTTTGTCGTCAGATTGCAAAATCATGTGCATTTTCTCAAGACAAGCTTCGTTGGAAGTGCTGAGTCTAGTGGAGCCTAATATTATATACAATTCATACAAAAAATCTGCAGGGTCGCTCAAAGTTAAAATTATATCCGAAATAGTTATTTCCTGCTTTTGTTCATCGGTCAAAGAATGCCTTCGTAAAATTGAATTCAAAATTAAAACAGTTTCCGGCTCTTTATGAACTTTCTTCACAATTTCAACAAGCGTGTTGATTTCATTGTCAATCAAAATGTCCGCCTGATTTAAAACCAAACTCGATAAACCTGTCATAATGGACGGAGTCCATTTTGGACGATTTTTGTGGATGATTTTAAAAAAAGTGTCACACAAGCTTCTTTTAGCCTCCCATGACTCCACGTACTTCGCAGACATGATTAAAACCTGAAAAATGTCTGACTCTAAACACTCTTCTGCACTTTGAAATATGTCTACCAATTTCAGTACAGTTTTGTCACAAAGTTTTTTACCCATTCTTGCAGGAAGAAGAACAAGAGGGAGAAATTGGTTTTCATCGTTCGTTTCAAATTGGTTTGTAATCCAGACTGTCAAATCGTCGGGAAGACTTTGGTTATTTTTTAAGAGAGCCAAACAAAAATTAATAAAGGTTTCCAAGTTTTGCTCAAACCAATCCTGTTTTTCACTAATGACTTCAAGAATTTTATTAGAAATGCTTTGACGATTTTAAAAAGCAGTCATCAAGCATTGCAATGGAATACTCAAATCTTGTATTTTCCCGTCGTTTATTAAATCAAACATTACAACGAAATTTGAACGGGTCATTTTCTGACCATGGGACTTTGTGTCCCATGGTCAGAAGATGCTCCCATAATTCAGAAATTTTGATGTCCAACAATTTTCCGGAACTTGCAAACCGAAATGCGAAGGATAATAATTCCATTTTAACAATCGAAAACAAGGAATTTGGCAAATCGTGACTTTCATTTGCCCTGAACGCTAATTTAATAAGTTCATGATTTTTCGCCTCATCTACAGATGTATTTAACAGGCGGTTAAAAAATCGTTTGAGAACATTTTCGGATACGCATAGACCAAGCAGGATCATTTGAACGAACACCTTGTCAACGCTTTGAGTGACATCTGCTGAACAGGATAAAAGCATTTCCAAAGCAGAAGTTATGGAATGGGGAATGGAAAATGATTCTACTCGGTCTTTGTAACTTGAACAGAAAGAGTTTAGTATAGTAACCACTTGTATAATTACCTCATCACGTTTTTCCGACGAAAGAAGCTCTGTAATTAAATCAAATACTCCGGTGGAAAACACCACTTGGCTCTTTTTAGCTTCATTTTCAAGTGTGTTCAAAATATTGGAATTTATTTCTTCTTTGTAGGATTTGGAGTCAAAGATAATTGTTTGACGAACAAAAATTTGAGTCAAAGATTCCAGCAACTGGATCGAAATCAGAAGGATCTCTTCAGAAATGCGTTTCATGCCAGTAGCAAAGCTACACGTGGAATACATTTTAACATCAGACACCGGGTAGTCGAAAAATTGTGTCAACCTGGCCAAATAATTGGTTGGAATTACTCCTCTACAACTAGCGCGATACAAAAATTCTGCCGTGAGGATTCGCGTTTGTTTATCAGGACTCGATTCCATGGCCTGAATGACAGGGTTAAAAATTTCCATGGAATCCACAAACGAATTTTCTTTAATCCACTCATGTTGTTTAGAGGTTAAAAGGATTTCGGCGGCAATTGATGAAGCAAATATTTTTATCTCTTCTTTTTCTCCGTCGTCGGTTTTTGTAGCATCAAATCTGAGTTCCTCTTCCGAAATTTTCGAATCTTTTATCAGAAACTGGCCCAGTTGTTCTACATTTGGTATGACAACTTTGGCACTTAGATATTTCAAACCGACTAAAACAATGCTACTAAGAATCACATCTGGACACAAACTAATTTCTACAAGACTTTTCAAAATCTGTCTAGGAATTACAGTGGAATCCGTTTTTTCCAACAATGTTTTCAAAATGATTCTCACCAAACAAGCCTTGAATTGAATGTCCTTCGAATCGTTCGCTAAAACTGATATTTTTTCTAAATTACTTAAACTCACTGCGGGGGTATGCGCATGCTCCAAATAGTTTTCAACAATCTCCCCTACCTCTTTGCTAATTTTGGAAGAACCCAATAAAATCCTCAACAGCTTTGTTACTATTTCTGACGAAAAAAGATTCCTCACTCTGTTGAGATTAAGAGACTGTAAACTAACGTACTGAACGGACTTGAGCCGAATGTTTTCGTCAATATTGTAATTTTCTAGATTCTCAATTGCAACTCCAAATAAATCTTTAAATTTCGAATCGCCATTTATGTCCGTGAATATTTCAAATATTTTAAGTTTCCATTCTTTATTTTTGCAACTGTTCATGAATCGAGTCAATGTGTTCTGAATGTCATTTGTGAAATAGGAAGGGTCTCTGGCAAAACACCGCGGTGCCATTAAAACAACCCATTTCTGGAAACCGCCCTTAAAATTCGAATCATCACTCAAAAGAAGCTCGAAGAGATCTTTGCAAATGTAATAACTGATCCGCTGTCTTTCGCTAATGTAATAAAAGGCCTCTGCGACCATTTTGATGATCGATTCAGCGGAAGCAATCCCAGACTGGGATCGGAGTTTTGCATGCAAGTATTCCAAGTCAGATGAAGAAAGTGCTTTTTTACCAGCCGCCAAATTCTTCAGATTTTCCACTTCATAGTAAGTGGTTCGATACCATGCTTGTTGGGATTCGTCCTTTGTTTCTTCCGGTGGAAGGACGTGAGCTGTTTTTGAACCTTGAACAATCGACTTGGTTCGACTATTTAATGCGTTCGTTAAACTTAAATTCAACAATTGTTCTTTTTCTGAACAAGTCTCTTCGGATTTTTCTGTTTGGATTTGCTGGGCTTTGACAGCGTGAGCGACGTTGCCCGAATGACGTTTATTTTTTGATTTTTGGAATTTTAAACCTCCTTGTTTACCTCTGGACACATTCTGGTATTCTGAAGAATGTTTAACACTCTCATATTTTAACGGGTGATTTATTTGTGACTGGATTTGGGTTTTAGCTATCAATTTACTTAGTTCCGACTTGGCTTTCGCATTTATGTTCTGGACTGTGTGAATTTTTTCAAGTAAAGAAACAGACACGTCTTGTAAAGAACATAATGCAAAAACCAATTCAGAATTGTATTCTACTTTGAACCTCTCAGAGATTTCATCGTCGTTATTTAACTCGTTGGAGGAATTCTCACTTAAGAGACCACAAATTTTTTCACTTGAAACAAATTGAGCATCGTGTAGACACGCATACTTTAAAATTTGGGCCTGAATTAACTTCAGAGTAATGCTGAATTGATTGCTTGAAAGGCTTTGCAGCAAAGGATCACGTAGGTCTTTCTCAAGTCCATGTACTCTTGATATAAGGCGAATTCGACGAGAAATAAATGAGTCGGCCAGACTGTCTTCTGAAAGCTGATTTTTACGCATACATTCCCATGCTTGTTCCCGATTGAAGGTGTCCAGAATAATCGTCGAGATATAATCCTCGTCATCTAGAAGTTGTTCAGCCATTTTCCGTTTCCCACCTTTTCCTTTGCTGCAAATTGTAATCACAGGAATATGCAATGCCAATCAATGTAGCCTGTCTAAAGATTCCCTTTAGAATCTGTAAATAATACAGCATTAACAAAAATTATAAATTATTAATTATACACTGCTAATACATGAAGATTTTAATTTAAATTATTAAACATGTAAATGAAATTTTATATATGAGAGAGATAGTTCCTCAACGGGCGCGTAGCCAGGAATAAAAGTTGAGGAGTGCACAGCAAGTTTGTTCATACCCAATTGATTTCTTGTAGGGCAAAATTCGACTATTAATCCATAATAGCACGTTGTGATGGAATTAATTCCGTGAAGCGAAATTTTTTACGAGTTTTTGAACTTTCTGAGCAAAATTATCTACTTTTTTATATATTCTATGGATTCTGGGGGGTGCACGTGCACCCTGTGCACCCTCTTGGCTACGCGCCTGTGCCTCAATGTCAGAATTTTACCGAGTCATATTCTAAATAGTGCGAGCTTGTTCCAACACATTTATACCAGTGTTGGAACTCAAAACACACACGGCTACACTCCACAAACTCCGCTTTGGCTTCGTTAATATTATCGTTCGTCCGCGTCCGCTTAGGGTAGCAAATGTTTCAATTATACACATTTGCGTAATAAAATAAGAGAAAACAGCCCCTTCCCATGAAGGAGAGGGTGGGTACCCGATTTTTTACCCTTGAACAACTGGGAACTACCCTCCATACCTGCAAAACCTTCCAAACGTCACCCGTAGCTAAACGGAGCGTCAACCGGATCCGACCGTGTGCCTGTCACACAACTATCCAGGTATCTGCTACTGCTTATTTGAAATCTGTAAATCAAAATTTGTTTTTTTAAATTCAAAATCTGATGTCTCCAATGTATTAAACATCTGAATACTTTTGTAGTCGAGTTTCGGTCTAAGCCAACTACAATTGTAGTAATTGAGGAAAACTTGTAGCCTTGGGTTATTTAAGTGGGACTACTATTGTAGCATTTGTGGGTCTAATAATATAGTTTCGTAGGTATAACACCGCAACTCAACTAGTTGGGTAAAGAAGGGGTTAAAGTAATTTTTAATTTTCCAGTTGGATATAAGTTAGATCCTGTTTTTGATAGTTGGCTATAATGGTTACTATTAATTTATAGTGTAGGGTTACTAATATATTTGCAATGGAACATTTGTTGTGGTTTTCGTTCAACTATAGTGAAAGTATTATATAATTCTGGTGTTAAATAACTGCGATACATTACAAACGAGTATCCAGGATGATAGGCTGGGGGGTGCATAGCAAGGTTGTACACAGAAATTAATTATTGGGAGATCAAAGTTGCATTATAAGGTATAATTTAGTCCATAATAGCGGTTATATGAAGCCAACTTAAAATGCATCAAAATCCCGCCTAGCGCCACATTTTTTTAACTTCTATGAAAAGTTAACCTATATTTTTTAGCATTCTGGGGGTGTACGTGTACACTATGCAACAATCCTGGTTACGCGCCTGAAACATAATCAATAACAATTATCATGTATAGTCAATCCGATGCTGGTTCTAATTTACATGCAACTTGAAAAATGAAGAATTTAATTAATTTAAAAATACTCTATTCTAATACTGGGCTACCTTCAACTGTTACTATTGGGGATATCTCGGATTATTATAAAATTTAAAATGACAATGAGTGAATTATATTATAAGTAATACAATGATAATAATAATAATATATCGACCGGCATGAAAATAGTGGGCAGAAAATTATGTGTGTTACATCTACAGAATACAACTAGTAGTTCTGATGATAATAAAAAAAATTGTTGAATCACCTTATTAGTATAGGGGCTCCATTTACGTATGTAACCAGTAAATTACCTTTTTGTTATACAATTTCATACAGTGTGTCAATTAGACTAAACTTTTTTTTTAAATTAGGGTAGCAAACTAATGCACAGTTGGAGAATAAGTGTCCAATATATTGTCAACAGGGAAAAAAGAGTTAACTATCTGAATTGAAAGTTTTTGTTTTGTAAATGTACAATTATCTAAATGTCAGTGTCTTAGAAATATAAGTTGGTACAATATGATTTAATTTTCTGGTGTGTATGGATATATTCCTACATAACGTTTAATGTAAGAAAATATTACAATACAAGCAACAACCGCAGTCAACAGTTTAATGAGCAAGTACAAATATCTGTAATGCCTAGCCGCTGCTGTCCTGAGTCTGATAAAAATAGATGTTGTCAAGGTGATCCAGGTCGCATCTCCCAAGAATTGCAAACTTAATTCATACAAGGTTACCATAATTCTCAAACAGTACGAGTACGGCTTCAATTGAGTTTTATTATTGCACGGCATGCCGATGCTGCATGTTGACTGAGCTTAATATTAATATGTAGCTATACTGAAATAAAATCATATTCACCTGAATGAAAATGAAATATGATGTAATACACGGTCACGGATGTAATGTGTGTGCGTCATTCTGTTTTTATCGATATCACGCAAAAATATCCACTATTAAGGATTTTGGGAGAAACGTGTAAAGTCCAAAAATTGGGGGAGGCTACAGCCCCCAACCTCCACCCTAAATTTGTCACTGTGTGGGACATTTATAAATTTTAGAGCATGTCACTTTCTATAGTTATACCAGGAGCGTAGCGAGGGAACTTGCCAAAAACTCAAAATCGCTTTTGCGGAAGCGATAATTTGTGTCGCACTAATATAATAAAACCTAAATTTATTGCACTTGTGCAATTTTGCTCGCTAATTTTTTTTAGAGATCTTGGGAGGTGGTTAATGGGACAACTAATATTTCCATAACAATACCAGTTTCCCTTATCCTGCTGATGTTGGCGCTGACACATCCTAATATTACAGAAGGCTTAACACGAACAATATACTTACTTACATTATATTAAAATTAAACTTAAATATTAATTTTATGCTTGACTTTTGCTGGACAAGAATTTTAATGTTTTTGTTCCGGCAACCGCCAAATTTCAATTCTAGCTACGTCCCTGAGTTCTACAATAATATTTTGTAAATAAGTAAATGAGGTACATTTATCTTGTAAAACGTGAATATTAATATGTCAATTTTCAAGGTTGGGCGGAACACAACTTTTTTGTGTCTTCTATATTATGGTGGGCGTATGTTTATATTATACGGGAAAACATCAAGACGCATTTACGGACATAAAGGAACATTTACATGATTTACAATATGACATAACTATAAACTGCAGTTGTAGTGATTATTTTAAAGTATATCTTTTATATTGCTCGTTAACACAATATTATATCCTTATACTTTTTCATAGTCTGTTTGGAAAAATTTTGATTTGTTTAAAAAATAATACCATGTGTGTACAGGGTAACTAATACAAATTTTACCTAATGTAAAGTACAGAAAGATCTTTTTAAATGCAATTTTGCTGAAAACATGTACATTTTTTCCAGCATTATATTTATTCAGTCCACAAAAGGGTGTGTAAACGAATGTTTTACAATGTAGTACAATTCATAAGCATATTTTCTTGATTGTTGCAGCTTATGTTTCTTAATTTCAAAAATTAAACTTTACGTAACAATGAGGGTTGAATAATTGTATTTTATCCCACTATTAACCCTATGTCGGTTAAGACGGTGCACTGTTATTCAGTTGGATCAATTTGGCATGTCTACTTACATTGACTAGGCACTTAACCCTATTCCGGCCGGGTTGTGTAAATTTCACACAACTCTTGCTTCAATAATTTTTTGCTCAAAAACGTGAGATGGTGGAGCACTGAGACTTTTTGACTTTTCAGCTTATTAAATATTCTTACAATTGGCATCAAAATCAAAATTTCGATT
>JAQFYB010004913.1:0-15128 GCA_034694085.1 Pogonognathellus longicornis
ATTAATAAAGTAAAAGTAAGAAAAGTGTATAGGTGATAGGTGGATGTGAGTAAGATGAGTTTGTGTGATTGGCAAATTGTGTGGAAAGCTTTCAAATTCTGCTTAGTAATTGCTGCTGCCGTGTCAGTCAACTTGCTTTACATTCTGTTTGGCTGAAAACAATAAGATTTGATTCATCTGATTTTTCTCCAAAATAAGCTGTCAATTTTGCATGGAATTAATCGCAATTAAACTCACTTAAATGGATTTTGAAATTCTTTTTGTAATATATCTGTAATTCGTAGTTAATTAAATGAGCGTAAATCATAAAGTTAACAATTAAGTTAATAAGTTGTGCGCAGGTAATGCACGAAAGTGTGTGCAGGTATTACATGCACACTCTCGTGCATTACTTCTAATATGTTTCACACTGTATACTACTGCAGTACTTACAAAGCGGTAGCACAGAGGGCGCAAAATTCATTAAAATTCATTAAAATTCATTATTCATTATTCATTAAATTAGGCATGCCCCAACATGATGCACTGTGTATCGGTAGGGACGCCAGATCTGACAGTATTTTAGTTTTTGAAGTGTAACATTATTAATTATTCAATTATTAAAATTATAATTGACACCATTAAAAAGAGCAAAAAATTTTTGATCAGACTCTAGTTTTCCTGTAACTGTATGTAAGGGAACTGAGCTACAGATGAAAATATAAAATTCCAGGCATTGTCCATGTAAAAGACTTTCTCCATGACTCCCCCCCCCCCCCCAAGACAAAAAAAAATCCTTTCAGAATTTTTGTTGCGTATGCAAAACTTACAAGAAAGGATAGCAGGGCGATTGCGGGTTAAAAGATTCTCATGTCGTTAATACCGTCAGATCTGGCGTTATTTTCTAACGCCAGATCTGGCGTTTCTACCGTCACACAGTGTATCATAGTATCATGTTGGGAGCTATCAATACATACTATAAGTAGATGTCCTAAATACATTGCCTGAATCTGAATCCATCATGATAGTATAATAGTTAAGACAGAGGACAGATATTTGGAGACTGAAACCAAGTAACTAATTAAAATATGGGAATGTAATTTTGGTAAATCGGGACAACTTAATGGGAAAGAAAAATCAAGAGATTTGTACCATTGTAGTCTTTCCAGGAGTCATTCTAGTAAATTATGGATTCAGGTGATTCAACGCACAATCATCGAGAAACGTATATGTAAATACAGTAATTTGATTGAATATGTATTTATTCCGACTCAAATACTTCGAATATTACTGTCATAATCATGTATAATATATGCGCATCAGCGATTATTCAGTAAATCGAATTAGCAATTAGTACCCATTATTAAATAACCAAATGGTATACAACAAATTGTGTGTAAATATTCGGTATATTCGACTATAATTGTGATGGGTTATAAGTATCATGATATGAAGTCTCTCATTTGTACTGTCTCTAGGGCTTATACACGGGCTAGATTAGTCCGTGGTCGCTGCTGCTTTAAGAACAAGGAACTAGGCTAACCCATGTTTAAGCTCTGGAGACATTATATATGGGAAACGTGACATAACTTTTACTTACATTATACGTACGAGTAATACGTAATTTGCCTGTACTAGTGTTTTATAGAAAATAAAAATCTAGCAGCTGTATTTCACTTTGTCACTCTCAAATAATAGGATTATAAGAATTAGTAAAACATGTTAGTTGTACCACATTTATCAAATCGATAGTTGTGTGATTGAAGACATGTTGGTGTTTTGAATATCAGTTCGGTAAGAGCACTCTCATAAGAATTCCATTTCGGATCTCGTGTGGTAATGCGGACTGAATATTGCGTTCCAAATCTCAAGTTCTCAAACCAATAGCGATGTACACCCAAAGGATCCTGTTTTCATTAGATTAAATGATAATAATTGAGCATGTAATTGAAACAACATACAGGCATATTTCAATTATTTTACATATACTTTAAGTTACAATCGTTGTTATAAAGGTTGAAGGTAGAAAGCGTAAGAAATTGAAGGAATAAATTCCTTGTAACTAAAAATAAACAAAGCAGCTTTCATGGTTTAATAACTAGGTTCTTTTGTATTGCAATGCAATAGGCAGAAAGATGTACATCACATTTGCATTATTCGCTTACTTAATTCTGTCATCTCATGTCATGAGACTCATATGACGCATTATCCTGCTCCTGTACAAATGTAAACATCAAATCCCTTTCCTAAAATCCACTATAACCGCTTTGCGAGTAAATACAAGCACATTTGTATGGGAGAGGGAGACATACTATTGTTCACTATGAAACATTTTGAACAATGAACTATGAAACATGAAACAAATGAAACACTATGATACAATTTGAAGAATTGGATGAAAGCTAACGTTTTGTAATAATATAATAATATTCTGTGGCTTAGGATTCTCTTTTCAAGTAGGACCATTAAAAAGGTAAAACAGTTTTTTGAAAAATGTAGGCAAATAATGAAATAATACGAAGTTCTATAAAAGAAATAACAATAAGTCATCCTATACTCCATCGTCTATGATGTATGCAAACAGAAAATATAAAGGTCTACACACTGGCGTAGCCAGGGGGGGGCAAGGGGGCAACCCGAAATCCGGAAAAAATAGGCGAAATTTTTTGCGCTACGTGCGAGTTTAATGTATTTTATGTTCATTTTTGCTCAAATTTAAATGAAAATGAGCACATATATACCTCATGTTTTGAGTTTGCCCCCCTAAACCTAATCCTGGCTACGCCCCTGGGTCTCATGTCATTAAATCTGAGCACTGAGTGGGAGGCTTTTATCCAGAAAGGTGCAATTCAACAATTATTAGATGCTGTGGTCTTGCAGTTATTGGAGTTTTCACCTCAATATGAAAAAGAAAGGGAGGAATGTCTATAGAACACATAGTGACTATCTTTAATATTAACATAATTCGGATGACAAATCAAAACATAATGCTAATTTAGCACAAAATATTAAAACCGCATTCATTCAAACTACACTGGAGAATAGTTTAATAATTTTGAAGTATTTTCACGCAGTCTACACTATACATATACTACTACAGAGTATATTAGTACTATACATTATTGTACAGTAGAATAAGAATATTGGCTGTGAAACCTGATAAATAAATAGAGAGTATCAGTATAATATGCAAAATGCATAAAACGGAACAAAGCACCTATCTGGCTTGGGGGCTTTCGTACAATATAATATGGTAAAACCTGACAAATCCGTATGCAGTGGGGCAAGGGGTAATAAATCCCCCTTCCTAATTTTGAAACTGCATTACATATTTCACGCTGTGTGCCTAAAAAGCGTTTTTAGCCATTATTTGTCCCCCACCCCAGAATTTGAATTTTGTATACGACCTTGGGTAAATATCTTTGCATTTCAATATAATATTTTGTGAAGTGATGTCTACTAAGCATATATGGAAGGAAAAGGATCGATCAATAGCTTTCACTTTCAGTGTTCCAGTGCAGTTTCAACTTTCAACGGAAATCATTAGGCATAAGAATGTTTGGCATTTGTAAAGAAGCTGCATAGTGCCCAGCCAATGAAATTAATTAAAAAGCTTTATTTATACAGTGTATAAAAGCGAATAGCGTTACTTCTTTAATTCGGATTTGTTTCGGGCGTTCTTCACCATCATAACTCTGCAGCACCACTTTATAGAAACAAGCATTCTCTGTAAATTCAAATAAGAATAATTAAATCATTGTGAACAATAATTACAGAGTAGTTATATTCAAATAGAATGAATAATTAAGTAAATTCTCATGAGCAGAAAAATGGTGATAGGCTTGATTCCCATGTATAACTAACAATCTAACTGTATTACCTACCAGACGCGTACCCAGGATCATATGCTGGATGTGCACAGTGCACGGCAAGGTTGTACACAGAAATCAAATATTGGGAGAGTAAAATTGGAATAAGGTACAATTTAGGCCATAATAGCACTTATTAATTAGGTTGAAACCATGCATCAAATCGCGCCTAGAGCAATTTTTTTAACTTTTATGGTAAAATAACCTAATTTTTGAGCATTCTGGAGAGTGCACGTGCACCCTTCTGGGTACGTCCCTGTTACCTATTCACAATATTAACTTGAGGCCAGTAAGGGGGTTTCATCCGTTACAAATAAATATCATCACGAAGTAATTAATACAACACAGCACGACCGGGTTTTGAGGTTATCAAACCTGTGAGTGAGGATATCCCAATTGCAATGGGTGCTCCCAAAAGGTTGTTCAAAAAATGTTTGTAAAAGTTGCTGTAAAAGACAATGCTGGCAAACAAACCTGTAGGTTGCAAATAAACAATTGCAGATACGTTGTCTTATGAGCACCCGATTTAAAAAATTGATCTATGTGTACCGAAGGAACGGGAAAAAAATCGGTTAAAACAGGAAAATTAATTTTTAGATCTTGGGTTGAGATTTCCACTTTTAATCAGTGGCGGATCTAGGATTTTTCAAGGGGGGGGGGTGTTCTATTCACATGAGTAATCACATCGAATTAAGGCCGTATCCAGAAATCGATTTGGGGTGGGCAAAAAAACCATATATCAGGTGCATATGTAATAATACTCGCGCGATGCGCGAAAGAGTCAATTTTGGATTAAACGGACATGAAATGCATTAAATTAGTGCTAAAATTTTTGCGGTTTTTTGTCCTTTCAGGCCAAAATAACCTCTTTTTGGGAATTACGCCTTCTTATCTAGTGCAAGTTCAGATTTCAAGGGGAGGGTGTGTTTGGACCTGTAAAACTACTGTAAAACCTAGTGTTAGATCCGCCACTGCTTTTAATAATAGAGCTCCAACCAATGCAATGCGAGCATAAAGCTTTCTTTCATAAACTTTCTTTCTGGGCTTTCATTTGCACCTTTAACAAGCCAACGATAGTACTTTATTTTTTCTGGTATTTTTTGTGTCCCGTATTTTGAACTTATACTTCATTATCATTTATCAATATTTATACATAATTTATTATGTATGTAGGTAATTTAACTGTTGATATCCCCGAGCATTTTGTGCATGTATGAATAGAACATTAAAAACATTTTTCTAGAATGAAACTTTTACCTTTAGGCGGATCCCAGCCAATAAGGACATCAGTCGAGTTTTCATGTAGAGTTGTTTCAACCACGTAAATTTTTTTTGGTGGCCCGGGAGTAACATATCCTGAAACATTAATATTCATCAGAATTATAAATATAAATATATTATCAATTAATTGTTCAAACCGTTAGTTTGATGAATGTGTAATTCATTTTTCTGTATACAACACAGATAATTTAAATATGTATAGGTATACAAAACTTCTGTTAGCATCACTTGACATTATTTTATCAATAGTGAAAGCCACGATATACAATATTCGATATACACGATAATATACACGATATACATAAGCATTGCTTACGATTCTTCATAGTAAAATAAAATGTGTTTGTGTTTCAATGAAACTACAGACTACAGCCAGATCAGATAAAATTTATATTCATGAAAATAAACAAACTGTGGAAACTTGAAACTGCAGAGTTCCTGCAGTTTCCCTTACCATCCAGGGTGGTGTAATTTTCTGTATAAACGTCATCTACTATTCCTTCTGGTCCTATCGCCGTAATACGCCATTGGTACATATCAGATGAGTATGTGACATCAACAGTCTGGAGTTCATATATCGTCTGAAAGTTACAAATGAATAACAATAAAAATATTTTATCTGAATCCCATAAATCAATGCATTTAGGGTACTCATAGCTTGTATGCTAGCTAGTGCTAGTACCTAGCCTAATTGGCTTGGTGGTGCAAGGATTCATTTGCAACTACCGGCCGATGATCTGAGAATGAGTCCTACTTCAGTCACCGACTGACTTTTCACAGGAATGTCATGTTCTTAGTATTCAACTGGCACTTGGACTACTCTATATGTTTGGTTCTGTGTATATTGAGTCTTTTAACCGAGAGGCAGAGAAAATATCTAATTAGTTTATCTCTGATTAATTAGCTACACAGTGTTTGTATACTTAATAATTTGGTAATGTTCCCATGTAGTTTATTATAGGAACTGCCACTTTTTTGGACATTATATTGAATCATGACTAATGAATAATGACTACTCAGATAGGTAAAGATATCTTACTAGTCTATTCTAAGCCTGTAAAATAAAGGGTTAATTGAACTGTAAAGTCGTCGAGCTGTAAAATCGCAAGCTGTATTGTGCTTGAGCTGTAAAATCGGCGAGCTGTAGTGTACACCGAGCAGTAGCGACGCGTACGGATACCTTTTCTTACTAGGATTGTTTTTCATGCTCGAATTAATCATTTTAAATTGTCCGCTAAAGGAAGCGTGAGGACATTATTGCTTTCAATGCTTTCCTTCACGGTGGTGCAAACAAGGAAAAGTAAATAATTACTTTCCTTTTTGGCACAGCAATAATAGATAGCAATGTTTTTCGCAGTCGAACGAACCTAATAGTTTGTTTTCAGACATGATAAGATCCTTGAGAGTAGCAAAGAGTACAAAACATATTTCTGCAAGCCTTACGGTAAACGGAGATGAAAGGAGAGGGATACAAAATTGTTTCTGGAAATTGGTTTTCAGCTAGTACATATTTGATACAGCATCATATTGACTTATTAGCTCCATTGCTCTAAGAAAAAACTTTAAACAATGAAGTTCAAACATACCTTAGCGACTGTTTTCCACTCAGCTTGATTGTGAGAAAAGCTCTGGATGACGAACACTAGTGGAGTATTATTTGTTTCGGTGTTGATGTTCTCGTACTCATTCACACCGTGTTGCCTTTCATTAGGAATGATTTCTTGGCTTTCTTTGTAGTTTTTTGTTAACGTTGGAGCACTGATAGACTTTAACCCTGAGCTTTCATTGTCTACCTGCCCAGCCACACTCCAAGTAAGCAATATGAAATGATTCTGCCCGAGGTTCTCGATTTTATTTGCCGGCTTATCATTGGAGTTGTTCGTGTCAGACAATGAATTTATATCATTTTCCATATAAGTAACTCCTTCGCAAAAAACTTGTGGAGATTGAATCAAGTGGTCGATAACGTGATCCACGATTGAGCTTGTGATTTGTGAAGAAAATGATTTTGGAGCTTCAGTGTTATTTTCATTATTACTATTTCTAAGCTCATTGTTATTTGTTTGAAGTGCATGTGAATTGTTGAGAAACTTTTCGGTAGGTGAATTCTCAGTATTTAATTGACTTTCTATTTCCTTCGCTTCAGACTCCACAGCTTGGTTTATCCAAATACATTGGTTTATGCAGGTACGATCCATATCATTTGTCTGCAATTTAGGTTACGAGAATTATTGAGGATTAAAATTCAAAAGGAAATGTTCAGCGAAGCAAGATATCACCTGTTATAGGTAATTAGTATGAAACCACTTATGTGCCTTTCAAGCATACGGTACTTAATTAGTAAATTCCAAGAAATCGGTCTGAATGTGACATACCTAATTAATAATAATATTTTACACTTGGCTTTTGAAGGTTTATCTAATATATAGTAGGTAGGTACTTATAATATATAGATATTTTGTATGTGCTTATTGATGTGTACAAAACAAATATTTTAATTTTGAGAAAGTTGACTTAATATTGAGTTTTATACTAAATACTGGTGTATTATATTGAACTTGATGCTTACACCGTCAAGCTCCCAATGCTTTCACCGTCATGCTCCCAATACTTTCACCGTCAAACTCTCAATACTTTAAGGGTCTAATTCCCAATGTTTCACCGTCAACCTCCATATTGTTTTACATCAAAACGCCTTCCTCTTTTATGACGAAATACCCTCATCTTTTATGTCAAAACTCCTTATCCTTTTACCATAAAGAAAGGGCCAAGGGTATGCATCTTGGGTATAATTATTACTATATTCCTAGTTCCTCAGTATTTTTTGTCAGTTGTTGTTAGTACCAGTACTCAGTGGTACCAATTAACCTTAATTGCAAAGCGTCCCCAGACTATTGCCGAGAGAATTGGTGAAAGTTGGGTGAAAGTCTGGAAATGGGAATCGGTCGGGATATCTCACCCCAAATGCCAATTTTTGGATTCGGGCTTAAGATTTTAAAATATAAAACGGGTCGGGCTTTATGGACTTAAAAATGTCAGGTTTGGTTCTGTTAAGCCACGCTTAAATAAATAAATAAAATTGCAGTCACTACACTAGGAAGACTATTTTTACTTATAGAACTGTCTCTTCAATTAAAATTTAATCATCTTAATCTGATATTAATTAAGTAGAAGGTCTAAGAATCGAGCCCGTTCCCAAGTCAGTTTCTCTATACTACTCGTTACTGATACAAATATCAGTGTGTACGTGTAGTTAGTTACTATAAATAGAAACTCTTAACCTATTTGCAGTGCACTTAAAAGAAAGAGGGATAAGAAATTTTGCAATGTCTACTTAAGAAATTAATTTTTTAATTAATTTGAATACTTACACAATAGTCCTCACAGTCTTGTTGGTTCCTTTTCCTTTTTGTTAAATTCGTACACTGTAAATGCATATAATATAAATGATAGGAAACTAGGAATCTTTTTTAGCTAATCAGACTAGGTAATACACAATGCATAGTGGTAGATGCAACTATAGATGTCATGCTGTTTTCATGCAGCAGCGTCATTGTTCTTATTGTTAGTAAATATTTAATACTGAAAATTTTCCATGTTTTTCTCTGCTTCAGTATTATTTGAATTAATAAGGATTTTAGCATTGATTACATTACCTGATTACATAAAGTATAATTTGAAGAAGTAGGAGAGCACGTGAAAGCAGAATATTTTCTGTATGTATCCATTTTCTGTCCCTGAAATAAATTATTTATATTTACTTTTTAAAGATGATTTTAGCAAACAAGCTTCTTTTATTCAAGCAAGACGAACTAGATCTCCTTGGTACATCTGCTAATATTTTTTATCTTATCATTCTATTAAGACAATTTATCAAGACTGAGCAATATCTTATTATTTATATATCTTACTCATTAACACAGGTAGGTTGCTCAGCTTACATTTTATTATATCAAGCCACGCACTCACTATTTATAAAATCTTCAATTCTTTTTTCTGCCGCTTTAGCTACTGAATTTAAATCAGTCATAGATAGTTACATAGTAGGCCAAGTTTATTAAGTAGCTACATCGACTTTAGTCCTATTAACCAGCTTCGCTAATAATAAACACAGAGACAGATACTTAGACAGACAATAACCCTTTTCTGTAAACCAGCTTAATTTTTTATTCTCTTCCTCATTGTGTGCACACACACATAGACACACAATAAACCAATCGAAGGCAGCTTCGCTGCTTACAAAAGTGTTTTATAAATCAGTGAGATGATTCGACGATATGGTCTTGATTCTTGATATCAAATGTGAATACCCTTCCTGGGGATTCTACTCGATTGATTTCGTATAAACCATCAACGATCGTGATCATAGTACCCGGTGTTGACAACAAAGTGAATAAATTCAATTCATACGATACGAATCCAGCTGGTTTGGAAATTAATAGGGGAAGCACCCCAAAAATATATCGGATTTTTTTAGTCTCAACCTCCCTAATATTTTCAAATTGATTGGCCATTCATGAAAGGCATATCTTGAAAAAATACAGTAATTTACGATGATATAATTGATAATAGGACATTATGTATTTAAAATGAAGCCATCAAGACCATTTTTACTAGTAAGTTTCAATATTGTAATTGTAGTGAAAAAAGTTTAAATTCATTCACCTTGTTTCTCATCTATTAAAATCCACATTGTATTCTAATAGTTAGGTATTTGTAGTTTCAATTCAAATACTTGTCTCTTAATCATAGAGTAGAATGGATGATTTAAAGAAAACTTAAACTTACTTTACTATCTATAATTAAAATTTACTTACGAAATCTCTTAGACATTTTGCCTCTTCGCGAGCAAGAATAACAGCTTCCCCAAAGCTAATATCCATTGGGATTATTCCAGACCGTTTCCATTTCCATTCTGCATTGGGCTCTGTGTTCAATGATGAGGATTTCAAATCTCCACTAGAGTTGTCCATTCCACCATTAACAGAAATGAATAAAAACATATTCAACAATGCCAAAGGGAGGGTATGACTACAGCGAACTCTCATCTTCTGTCACCGTCCTAGTTGATAGTGAAAGCAGCTTTCTTCATTTGAACCTGAAAAATGCACATTCCCCCAACACACAAGAATCAAGTACACCAAATATTTGTACATTTCTTACAAAATTATATTTAAATAGAAGCATAAGGTGCTACAAACAACATACCTATATAGAACTAGAACACACCTGGAGCTGGATAGTACACTTTATGCTAAAATAATATTTTATAAGCTCCTTTAAGGAATCTTGTATAACTATTAAGCATGGCTTGAGAGGTACTTTCTATTTCACAATAATTCTATATTTATCCAACTACACAATTAGAGGATTAACAGTATTTGGGGATTTGTGAACTTTGACAGCTGTTTCTACGTCTGCTATGTGATATGTACAATATTTAAGTAGGTTTTCCAGTATAGTGTATGGTTGAGCATTACCTTTCTATGCTATTTACTAAGTACACGAGATAAACTTCAATAACAATGAATACCGTAAAACCTCGAATAGAAGCGATAACAATAGCATTAAAACTTAAGGACAAAAGCCGAATGTCAGTAGTATAATACAGCGATTAGTAACACTAAACTTTTTGTTTTCGAAATTATTCAACTAGGCAATTTGATTTCTACTTCTATCTACGCTATGCATAGATCTTTACTATACTTTACTTTACTTATGGTAAGGATTCTATGTATGTATAGCATCTTTACTATAAGGATACCTATTGACTTATTTATAATGAGCCTTTAAATTAAATGAAATAGCCTTTAAAATAAAAGAATAGCCTTTAAAATAAAAGAATAGCCTTTAAAATGAAAAAAGTAAAATGCCTTTAAAAACAAATGAATCTGCAGATGAAGCGGCCATTAGCTAAATGAATTAATAGCCTTTAGTTGATGAATTAATAGCCTTTAGATTTTATTAAATTATTCAGAGTTATTTAGTCATTGTACTTAATTATGTTCAATAATCAGAGGCAGAGTCAATAGTTATTTTAACAGTTCCATTATCTATCCTGATAGACATGCGTAGAACTTTTCCAATCAGTTTCGTTCAATGTAATTTTACGTGTACTATGTTCCATATTAATAAAGTCTTAGTAGTAATTATCCAACAATTCCACAGTTTCTCTTTTTGTATGAATGCTAAGTCCATATTCATACGATTTGTTTTGGTGATTATGTTCACAATTTTTAATCATTTGCATTTACAAAATGAAGTTTTGCACTTGCTTGACTCTTTTTCCCACCAGGTCTGCAGTAGAAATATGTTACTAATCCACTTATATTTTTATTTGTATAATTAAAAATCCAGTCTTCCTGCACAATTTGATTAGCTTCCTTTTCTTCGCCAAAATGAGTTTTAATAAACCCAATTCAATGAAGAGTCTACTTTAGGTATGACTAACGCAGCCATATTCGAGAATCGGAATGGTGATGAAAGAAATAAGTAGGAAAGATAAGCTGATACCTCTTATCACAAAGGAAGCAGGTAGTTACACATTATCAATTACTAAGCATATGATATTTTTTATATAAAGTTCATGCAAGTATTCTAAAGGCTGCCTCAATCTATTCTAAAGGCTGCCTTAATCTATTCAAAGGCTATTACTTTATTTCCTTAAAGGCTGACTTCATTTGTTTTAAAGGTTGTAAACAATGTTAAAGGCTATTTCATTTAATTTAAAGGCTATTAACTAGCACCCATACTTATTATTAGATGCTGAAAAAATGGTTTATTTGAAAAATATAAAGGGATTGAAAAATTTCGGGGGTTGAAAAAGCCCAAAAAGCGGTTTTTGAGCACAAACGACCGAAATATCTAGTGTAAGTTTCAAAATTCTGGAGAGACCATTTTCCCACCTTGCAATATAGCATTGACAGGAAATAATGTCATCATAAATATTTTTCCTGCAAGATTTGATTACATCTCAGCTGTAAATAACAACTGCTTACCTATAAGTACCTATTTCACCTATTAAACTCAACATTAAAGTCCAGGGGATAAAACATGAAGATACTAATAGCAATAAAATAAAATCAAGTAGAGGTATGTATATTTTGTCCATGGCAAAGTAAAGCATTTTTATCAAAAAAGACGTCAAGTGTAAGTAGTTAAAACTTATAGTTTCAAGTTGAAAAAAGTTTAGACTAGAAATATGAATTATAACAACCATTAGATATAATATAATGTAATATTAATACCTGCTTCCTTATCCTATCTTACCCTGCAGGCTTTTTGTACATCCTATTCAATCTCAAATTTTTTCGTTTTATGATATATTGAACCGTGCTTTGGAAAAACCGTGCATACTTATATTATATTTCGTCTGAACTAAACGCATGTAGGTACACTTATTACGTAAACTACACGAAAAGCCTTTTAAACCGAAATCCTGCTATCTTGCTTCCCCATTCATGGTGGAATTAGGTTTACAGTCTTTCAAGGATTTCAACTCGCAGTATTTTTCGGCTCTTCATATTTTACATACAGATTCAACTACATTTTTTAGCAGTTGGTTGAGGTAATCTAATGGATACAGCGGATGTAGGAATTAGGTAGTAGATAGAACGTATATATATTATAATAAAAGCTTCAAACACTTTATACCTCTGAAAAGTGAAAGCACTAAACCATTGTAAAATAGACATAAAAAGTAGAAACAGCAATTATATTATTGCTAATCGTTGAGATAAAAATTGGGGAAATAGTATTTTATAACAATTATATAAATGTAAATATAGGTATATAATTTATGTATGTTTTATATTGTTATACATACATTGTTTGTAATAAAATTAATAATCAGCATGGGTAATGCCAGAGAAAGTTAACAATGTAATAGGTATTATCATTGTTTGAATACTATTAGTACAAATACATAAGTGATACACTATTGGTAGGGTAGACTGTTAATTGGCCACCATCCTGTATTTCAGGTACCTCTGCGCTCTGGTTCAATTTCTCTGAAATTTTTAAATTAAATGTCTAATCACTGATCAATTCACATTAGCGAAAAAGTTTTTTGATCAGTTTAAAATTTACTTTTCGAAAAATATGTCTTTTTAATGCCTAATTTGATCAAAAGTAAATATTTGTCCTCCTAAGATTTTCTATTTCCAGCCACCATCATGCATTTTTTTAGGATCATAATTTTTTGACACAGTTTTGACACTACTTATCAAGATTTGATATCCATTATTTATACATTTTTTATCATTCTCTGGAAAAGCTCATTAAAAGTGGAAATGCTTTTACTATTTTCTATACCTATTTTTTAAGTATTATTTGATTGCGATCATGTCCATTCGACGAACGACAACTGGTGGGATACTGACAGAGATTATAGCAAGAAAAGGGATGCACAAATCAGTAACTTTAACCTCAACTGAAAGTAACACTTTAGTTACGAAGTTACAATACGATCGCTACAGCAGTAAATTCTATCCATAGTTGCATTCCACCCCAATTTGTTTTCATTCTAAAAACTTTAAGGATTTTAATCTGTCAGAATAATTGGGTGGTCAAATAGCAGTATAACTGCACTGCACTGGCCAACTAACAACGCTAGTTCTGATAATTGACCGGATTTTTTTTTAAATGCTCCATTCCTAAATTATGCCATATAAAGTTAGTATAAAAAATTAAATTTGTACCTAAGAAGTAGCTTTAAATATTACATGTGATCAAAATGATCGGAAAATTTATAGTAAGTTAGGAGAATTCTTTTCCTCACAAAAGTGGCCAACTATTTAACAGCAGCCTACCCTACAAAAAGATACATTATTAGTACAATATAAAGTGATACTCTATTTATTAGTTGTTACAAATAGTACACAAGAAGACACCATTAAAATGACATGAGACATTGCGTAGAATAAAATGAGACACTATAGCGTCCACATGACAGTGATGGTGACGATGATGATGCGTGACAAGGACTACAATATATTATATTAGTAGTGTAAACATGCCAAGCTTCTTGTTGGAAATTATGTAACTTTAGCCTTGGGGACCGTGTCGACTTTCTCTAGAGAAAACTATAAAATGCAGATTGTAAAGTTTGTCAACAGAGGCATAGCATTATTGAACGAACTAGGTATGCATAATGCATTTCTATCAGTCCGGCTCAGTATCGTATAAATCTTTCTTCAGATGATGCATTATAAAATATTGACATTTTATTGGTTATCATGTAGCACTATTTCTTCAGACGGATATTCATTATGTTAACTGAGGGTGAGGATCCTTATACTCGCATTAACCTGAACCCTCACTTCCCCTTGGAACATAATATAATAATATGCCTTAGATCTGGCGTAAATAAAAATATCTTATTTGCTACTACTACCAAAGATAAATTCAAGGTAATTCATTCAGGGTTAATTTCCTTATCTGAATTTATGAGATTCATTGAATTCTCAGTGGAGTATAAATATTTTAGGTACGTATTAGTAATAAACCATTAAAAGTGGGTGTATGAAAGTATCAGAAGGAATATATGCTATACTAATGGATAAAACATATATTATTATTCATTCACGCATAAGGTCGTCGTTATTATCGGTTTTTTGGTGTATATAAAAAGAAGTTTTCTCCCTTTCCTTTTTTCTATGTCATTCATGCACAACAATACAGAGGGTTATTACAGAAACTATAAACATTTAAACTTGCTAACTACTCGGCAGTAAATAAGTTTTATAATTCAAGCGATATTAACAGTATGCAGGTGGAACTGTTTGTATAGTTTTTCTTATATAACGTTTTATTATAGCTGTTAGTGTTATAGATGTTAGTATTATACCTGTTAGTATAGTTGTTCTGTGCTGTTTGAGCCTTGAGCTATCTTCCATTTACGAACAGGGATAACAATATGCAATTAGGGTATGCAATACCGGTATTTCAATACCGGTATTTACCGGTAGTACCGGTATTCGAATCCCGGTATTGAGTCGA
>JAQFYB010004914.1:0-15125 GCA_034694085.1 Pogonognathellus longicornis
TACTCTAATAAACCGTACTAACCATAGTACTCTAATAAACCGTACTAACCATAGTACTCTAATAAACCGTACTAACCATAGTACTCTAATAAACCGTACTAACCGTAGTACTCTAATAAACCGTATGGGGTTGGCGCAAAATTCTGGAATAAACCGTAGTGCTCTAATAAACCGTAGTACTCTAATAAACCGTAGTATGTCATGAGAATGTACAGGGTGGTTCACTAAGGCCTGAGGGTGTCACATGAAATCACGAGTCAACTAATGCACAATATGAGTGGCCCTTATCACTGCTCCACAAAAATTGGCTCTCGATTGGTATCAACCCCAATCCTCCTCTCTAACAAAAGTTAGTAGAGCTGAATAAAAAAGAAATCAACAGACGATATTGTTAATAATCTTTCGGGGAAGGGATATATATCACAGAAACGAATACGAGCATGCATGAAGTCTGCAATTTTAGATTTTTTAAAGCCCTCCCCATTTTGTCTGCAAAGTAATTAAATCATACTCCCCAACATACAGACATCATACAATAAACAATCCCTATCTACTATGGGTATATTTAATTCAATTTTGGTATTCGGTTTCATACTCCAATTTTTGAACCTCAAAATACATTCGAAAAATACAACAGGTAAATCTAGATGTCAATAGAAATAGCATTTATTTACTGTATTTTGGGTTTCAAAAATTAGAATTGAATGGTGAAATTATTCGTTTAATAGTTTAACACTTTTTTCTGATAAACATTAAAAATTCATGATCTCAAATTTTCTGGCATTAAGAGGGGGTTTAAGTGAAGGTGAAGGAGGCTGTTCTTAGAAACACTTTGTGTTGTCACGGGGAACTTGAGAAAAGGATGCGGAGATTAGATTTAAGATGTGAACATTATGAATTCATGTTTGATGTATGTTATGTACTTGTATATATATTAATTGTCATTAGCAACTAAGAATTCAATTAGTTATAACCAATCATAATTTAGCTTATTATAGCCAATAGCAAATAGTTTTATTATAGCAAATCGGAGAGAAGGAGAAGAGTAACTCGACCCGAATTTGTGAAGGATATAAAAAGGGCGAGCAATGGGAGAAAAGAGTCAGTGTGAAAATCGAATCGGAATAGATAGGATCTTGATTTTCAGAACTGTAACTTTGTAAAATTGTTGAAAGTAGAAGTAAGAATAAATAGTGAATTGATAAAGTGAAAATTGGACTTGTGTGTGTTCCTGCATTTTACTTGGATTTCTCATCTTGCATCTCGCATGAAATTAGGATTTGGGATTTAGATAGAAAACTGAAGCATCGAAGAGGATTGTACGACATTGTACGGCAGAAGGAAAGGTTGCACGTACAAATACTTTGTATGTTTACATGTTCTAACCCTTTGAAATTTTGGTGAAAAAAGGCCCCTGTACTAGAGGTGGGAACGGGCCGGTTTGTTTATGTTCGGGCCGGCCGCACCCGGCCCGAACATGAAATAAAATTAAAAAATGAAGCCCGGTCCGGTCTGAAACCGATATTTCCCAGGTCCGGTCCGTTCCCACCTCTACCCTGTACGTGGTAAACTTCAGACGATCCGTGGTTAGATTATGAGGATCGGCTACAAGAAGTTGTCACTTTATACCCTAATTTTCTCATTCCTTCACCTCAAAACTACCTATACAACGAACAATTGTATAATATATTGGGAAACTTTGGGAAAAACCTTAATTTTCATGGATGATGGACAAGCAATTAGAAAAGTGGGATATATAGTAACTACGCATTGTAGCCACAAGCAGGGCCGTAACTAGGATTTGAAAATTGGTGGGGCCCGGATAAAATTACGATGGTTGAAAAAAAATCAAAGAGTTCATAGTTCATAGTTCAGTTTATTTCAAGTGCCATAAATCAGTACAATAAGTTAGATAGCCCAGTTAATGTTACGGTGATTTGTGTTCATTAACTAATTTGTTTCTAAGTCTTTAAATCCTTTGAAATCTTCAAATATTTAAACTTATCTAGTGTATGTTCCAAAAATCTGGGTGGGGCACTTGCCCGGTGCCCCATGCCTAGTTACGGCCCTGGCCACAAGTGTTAACTAATTTTCTAATTTTAGAAAAAAAGCAGTGCATTGATGACCCTTTGAAGTTTACCAAGTGAATTGATTTTTCACACCTAAATTCACATGTAATTATGTAGACAATATTCATCAGAATCATCACAATGGTAATTTTAGTTTGTATAATAGAATTATTCCCCCATACAAATACTACGGTTCACCCTGTACAAGTGGTATATAAGGGGAAAATGAAATTATAAACTGACATTCAGGATTTGAATTGGGTGAAATAAGAATTAAACTATTTTAAAAATAGAGTAAACCAATAGCCACTATAATAAACGATTCCACTTCCACCCCAAGCCACAAAAAATACCCCACAAACACCCCCCCCTCCCAAGTACCCCTCCCCCACCAACACCCTCCCACTATTTGTGACCTAGGCTTGAAAGTATTGGTCGAATGTGCAGATGTACTAGTGTCAATTTATAACGGATACGGATATGTTATAAATTCACACTAACATAGATAGAATTCACACACAACGTTCTTATACAATAGCTCCGCTATTGAATAATCAGTAGGATGATATGGGCAAAAAAAATCAATCCCTACATACATGAAATATTTCTATTTTACAGCGACTTTTGTATACTAACAATAAGTAGTGTAGGTAGGTATATTATAATATCTGCTTAGAAAATAAGCTTTGACTTGCCTTGACTATAATATTGGATATATATACAATTTCTACTTTTTACATCAAGCTAAGAATAAGTAAGCAAAATGAACTAATTTATATCACTTACTTAAATCGTCCATTTTCGTCAACTTGTGCCCGATCCTTTCATGCACATTTATGACAGATAGTTAAATCAAGTTATATAGTAAGATACTTCACGTTCACTATACGATTATGATGCGATTCGAACTCACAGTAGAAAATGTACAACGCTTGGAAAAGTCAGAGAGAAAAATATTTGTTTTTGTATGTAGCTTTTGTAAAAGATATGAAGAACGAAACAATTGCAACAATTTATCTTTAAGGAGGAAATTATTACAGTGATCCTTCAATGGTTGTCTTTACGTTGAAAGATAAAGGAAGAGCATAAACACTTTATTCAAGAACTAATTCACTTGCTTGCAGTTAAAAAGTTTACAGTAAGATTCTCTTATTAGCTATAACTCCACTTTAGGAATAAAATTAGTTGCTTATTGTAGAATTATCAACCATATCACTGTGTTTCAGTCAAGTCAGCTATAAAAGCTTTACAATTCAGTTTCCTAAAAAGGGATCAAGATTTCTGGTCAGTTCACTTATGACGTGTTCACGACAATAACACACAGAATGGACACCACTGCCTGGCGTCTGCTGTAAAATGCAAAAAAGAAATTAACATACATAGGTAGAACGATATAAACAAATGTGAGCTGTAAAGCCGCAAAATGCTTCAGCGCAATTAGCATTATCAATTTGTTAGTTATAAAGTGTACAAGTTTCTATTTCCACATAAATGTTAAAGTATAAAGTACGCAATAAATAGCAACGTTTACTAAGGCTAGTTAATATGTACGGCATATAAAACCATTAGCTTTGTATATTATGTCATTACGTCTTAGGGATAGTGAAAATATTCCCAATTTTGGACCCCCTCCCCTTATGGTGACCAATTTTCACACCTTAGAAAACCCCCTATATATTGATGTATGTATTGCTTTTACAGAAAACCCCTCTATAATTAAATTGCTATACCGAATTATTCAAAATCATCATGAAATGAAATTTTTGACGATTAATTCATTTAAATAAGAAATATTAGCTTTAAGGGAATCGGAAACCACGTTCCGCTCTGGAAAAGGTGTACATGCATGCCATGATTTTAGGTCAATCAAGCTGGCCTAAATCTCTTTTTTTAATTCGAAACCTGAAGTTAGTTTGGGGACCCCATTTCTGGTATTCTACGGAATTTCTACATACAACAACCACATTTTGGTCTTCCTGTGTCACTATTCCTGCAAATATGATTGCAACTGCTTGTACGTATTTTGTGGTCATGCAACTGCAAAATAGTTGCACTTAATTTTTATATGTACCTATTGTATTACTTACAATTAAAGAATACCATAAGGAGTTTTGAAGCCCTAGGACCACAAATGTGGTCCTGTAAATAATTCGATTGCGACTGCGACCACAAGTGTGGTTCTATAATATAACACGTATAACTATATCCGAGTTCAGGAAAACAAGTGACATGTACATTTTCATAGCTATGTCGTATAAGATTAGAAATGTCCCCAACGAGAAATATAACTCAAATAATGTGCACAGTCATTAAATGTTTCCAACTTGCTAAATTAACTATAAGTGTGACTTCATTTCTCTTTCACACAATATGCATTATGTGTAATAGGTTACTCACTTTTAAGGAGATTGTCATCCGCACTTAAATATTGACGTAGTAAAAGTAATTGTGTTCTATACAGCTATTATATCTATATGTATGATTCATTAGCAAACTGCAGGCGTAGCAGTTTATGAGTAATTAATAAAATATGAGAATTGTGTTAGAACACTAGTTGATTTATACCAAATAAGGGTTTTCACAAAGACGTTTATATATAACTATAAGTACATTTAGTTTATATATGACATAAAACCAAACACCAAGCGGGTACAACTCAAGGTTGATTGGAAATATCAATTTGCTGGTTTTAGTAAATGTGCATTTATACAAAGAATATGTTTCCACAACACTCACAATTACACAAAAATATATACTATTACAAGATTCTTCCTAATTTCTCATTAAACTCAATTGTATTTAGTTAAGAGTGTATACGTACTGTATGCGTGTATAATATAACTTCAGTAGATTAGTTTATGCCAACGTATGTAATGTAGGCGCTTAAAGATGTACAGTAAATGAGTTATTCTATCTGTTGTATAGAGAAATTTTGGTTGTGCTCAAAAGCAATGGAGCTATACTAATCACTAATCACACATAAGTAAATCTTTACTCATCTGTAATCTAATCAGTCGTTTCTTGTACAAATATTATTAACACACATATACCTTGATACACAGCTACAGATAAATTGATAAATGTATGCGTTATAAGAGGCGAAAACTATGCACAACAACAACACACTTTGCTTATAAAGACATAGGTCAATACATACATACATTATACCTATATGTATCTACTTAGGATTTATGTAGGCCGTAAGCTTATAATATATACTGTGCACACAGATGATCTGTTCAAACTAAATCTCTTGTATAGTACATAGAATCTTACAGCTTATAATATTGGGGTCCTTCATGGACACGAATATTTCTATGTGCACATCATAAGCATGATGGGTTTCTTGTGGACGTCTTGAGTATGAAAGGTATGTAAGTACCTATTTAACATCATGTGTATATCTACAAGCTGGAGGTACTGAAAATAAAAGACATATAGAAGGGAAATATTTATAAATATAATTCCAGGTATTCCTGCGATGCATGCAGGTATGCGTACAATGGTGAATATGTTATGTACCTTACTAAAATTGCTACTTTACCATCACTGCATTTTCTACACTTAGCTAAGTTCAAAAAAACCATGTGACAGTCATATGTAATAATCAATGAAGCAAATATCACTATGAAATACATTTTATGTCTCATGCAAACAAATCCATATCCTGTAAAGTTTTTTTAAATACCAACTTTACTTCATGGTAATTAAAACCGTAAGCTATGCGATTAAATTAAATTAACGATTATAAGCCACTTCTTGCACATAGATGAATATTCTATGCATAGTATGTGTAAAAATTAGTTTAGAACTTTAATAATGATGAGGTTCGACATTTCATTTGTTATTTACATCTTGCATGAAAGGATGGGAATGATAGATAGCTATCAAATAAACTGATTCTTAGGTTTGCAATCAAAAAAGGTTCAAAGATTTAGATTGTTGATGTCAGGAAGATTATCTTGGGTCGTACATTGAAATAAAATGTTGTGATATGAAATCGCATTTTAGTTTGTTTTTAATCATGTTTACATGAATCACATATTTTATACTTTAAAGCGAGAGGAAAACCCATTATTTAAATGAATTGTCTTTCTTTCTCTCTAGTTAATGACTAAAGAGGATTATTTATAAAAACAGTGCAACCGTCGCATGTTTTTGATATGTATTTTTAAACATCTTTAATTTAATTAATGACTATGACGCTTAATAAGTTTGTGAATGTGTTTTTTACGGTAAAAAATCATTGCAAGATATTTTACACACGAAGACTATCATCTGCGTGGCATCATCCGCGAAAATCTCTCAATCAATCGGGTATTGCGGCTGCTGTCTAGGCGAAAAATTTAAATGAATGTATAAAAGATTCTCGATTCTTGCAGTCTTGTGTTGTTTCGTTTTTGAATCTGTTATCTGATTTTGAAACTGATTGGGAGATTAACAGTGAAACTGGATATAATTATCATTCTAAGAAAGGCTTTTTTTATTGGTCGTCTAAATTCACAAATCTCTGTGGCTTAGAATAATGTTCAAGCCTAGGCCCTGTGGTTGTAAAGGAATTCGCACGTGTTTAATTTGCGAAGAAGAATTCGGCGTTACAAGTGTCTCACTCAAATGTGATCAAGAAAAGGTTATTATTATATTTTGTATTTTATTTTTTGTATTTTTATTTGATCAATGTGATAAAGCAAATATAATAATCGTTGCTTGTTAGTGTTAACACTTATGTCTATTATGTCATATGTTCGTTTCATTACTTGATAAGTTGTCAATCAATAGTATGGATATCACCTTTAAATAAGATACTAATTCTGTATTTTCAATTATTTGTTATTTGCAGGTTACGTGTGAGTATTGCCATTTCTGTCAGAAAGCTTGGGAAGGCAGTAAGGTTGCTGAAAACCATCCTGAGCATGGTGGACAATCGTATGATTTTCCGGGAATTTTGTTAATTGTAAGTGGAGGCTCAAGGTGATCTCAAGAGCACAGCATCCAAAGAATTTCAATATGTGAAACTGCGATTAAACATGGTACAAATGTATAATTATTGTGTTCATTTTTTGACAGCCTAACTTTATATCGGAAACGGAAGAGCACATATTAGTGGAAGGTTGCGATTCCATGAACTGGGAGTTATCACAAAGTGGAAGGAGAAAGCAGGTGGGTTCCAAAGTTATTTAAAAATGATATTTTCGGAAACTTTTGTTAGAGTTGAAAATCAATGGTATATACAATCAAGTACCACTTTTTATGTTCTTTCATTTTGTTTATGAAATCAAGCGGAAGTCTGTAGTCCCCAGCGACGATGTTTTAGGAAATATTTTTTTATTTCGAATAAAGTATTCCTGTCCTGGTGTTATGGTTTTCAAATACTAGTCGATATACGAATAGTCGAATACAAGTATTTCCGTAATGTGAAATGACACCAAACAATAAGTATTGATGTGAAGAGCGGATATTAAACAAATCTCCTCTTGTAGTCTCCATCTTTACTCATTTAATGCTGGTTCTTCTTCAATACCGGCTTGAAGCTTCACTCAAACTCATGTATATTTATATGCACAAATATTTTAACGCGTATATTGCTTTCGCTTTATAGTTCATAACAATAACAGAGAGAAAAGTCTTGTTTAACTCATTCGAGAGAAAAAAATATTTCTGAAAACATTGTGGCTGATTACTAACGGTTTGCTCTCTTCGTTTTCGTCAACGAAACGGAAGATTGAACATATTATATTGCATATATTGAACATGTGATATTTCAACTGTATTGCATTCTGAGCAATATGTACCGTATGCACGAGACATTAGAGAATCTAACTCTTGTACCATACTGAATCCCAATTAACCGAACAGTTAACCAAACCAAGCATAACCATGAAACGTATCATTTTATTAAGATTGATTGCAAATGTACTTAAGAATCTGTACTTTTTTCAGAATTTTGGGCCTAAAACTAACTTCAAAAAGAAAAAAATAAACGGCAAATCATTCTTGGGATTTCCTGATTTTAGTAAATTTGCACAGGAGAAGTTACAAAAAGTGGATTTGTTGTCTGATTTTGAAACGGTGGAACAATGTGCTATTGAATATCGAGTTGAGACGGGAGCATCTATAGATCCACATATCGATGATTGTTGGGTGTGGGGTGAAAGAGTTATTTCAATCAATCTCTTATCGGATTCAGTTCTAACCATGACAAAATATCAAGGAAATAAGAATAAATATAACTTAAACTACTATTATGAAACCATCAAATCTACATTGCCCAAAGACAATGAAGAGAACAATGAAAAATATCCTACTGTCCGAATTCCTATGCCTGCTCGATCATTGCTTGTTCTATATGGACCTGCTAGATATGAATGGGAGCATTGTGTATATCGTCATGATATTAGTGAAAGAAGAATCTGTATGGCCTACCGAGAATTTACTCCCGAATATTTAAAGGGTGGTAAACATTTTCAAGACACAGGAAATGATATTTTGTCAATGGCGAAGCGATTTTGGAGCCAATCTTAAAATTGTTACTATATCATTATAGGTACACATTTCTAATACTGTAGTATCGCCTGTACATTAAATTATCAATAATTACATGTAAAATAAATTGTACTAAAGCTAGAAGAGTTAATTGTGGTATTGTGCACAACATGAAAGAAAATTTTCTATTACGAGATTACAACGAATGGCTATTCTTCTAATCATAAACCGTACAAGCAAGAAGCAAGCAGGAATTCGGGTAATTAACTTGTTAATGATAAACATTCATCCAGATGAATACTGAATGCCTAAAGCTGATTCAACAGTTTTTCATTTTAATTCCATGCATGTCTTATACATGTGATTTATTGTGGCTAAGTTTTTAAATCAGTGATCAGAATATAGGTTTGGTTTGTACTTATGGAATTAGATATATTTGTGTACTCACATAAGTTTACTAATAAATGCCATTGTGTTTCAACTTTCAACAGAAACTCAAAGCGTAAATTATTACTGATGTCTCTAGCAAAGAATCGTTATAAAGCATAATATATGAAAGTTATAAACTATTCTAATAAATAGACATGAATATCAAAATTACAAAAAATCAGTTACTAATGTTTAGGAATGTAAATGTAAGTAGTTTAGGTAGATATGCATAAATCAATATCAAAAAATCCTTTTATAAATCCGTTAAGAAGATAACTTTAATTCATTTTATATGAAACACTGATTTCATTTCATGGTTCATTTAAGTGCTTTTACTATGTTAAAATTATAGAGATGATTCTTACTACGTGAACATTTCAAGATTTATCGCCCAGCTACAAACGTCTTCGCTTTGTATCCTGAATTTTCATTAGGTTGGAACAACAATTAATATAACAACAATAGTGTCGTATTAGATAATGCATATAACTTAATGTAAGTTTTCCATCACTATAACATATCAATGAGGTACTTTAAATACTCTATTATTATTGCATATTGACTTCATTTGCATAATATTACGTGTTTTTCAATTTTATTCACCACAATGTCTTTAAACTAGAAATATGAACGTTAACGTGAAAGATGCTAACACAAGTGTTAATTTGGATCACATCAATGCATATAATGATATTATAAGCAAAGCTAAGGCATAAATTTTGGCAAACTTGTGTTACTCGGTTTAAACAAGCACTTACTGTCTTCACTCAATAATCAAGTTTATAGAAAGGTTGTTACCGACGTGTGTAAATGTTGAATGTTTTAAAGGCATTGGGTTACTCTACATACTCTGCAATATGCATCCATGATATTATCTTTGACGCAATTATTAACATGATTATTTATAGCTATGAATGCATAGTGTTACTAGCTTTACAGAAAGTACTTACCATGTAGTACTAACAGTTTTTGTGTCTTTAAGGTTTACAAACATCAACAGTTACCTAAATTATAACTAACTATAGAATCAGTTTACACGGTACAGTTACACTGAAACTACTGTTGATAATTAATAGCATACAAGTTTAAGTAGTCTAATAATAATAGCTCATTTACACTTATAATATACGTACTATTGTAATTTTAGATGTACATACAGCTTTAATGACAAAACTCATCTGGGTGTATTTTCTGCTATTTTTCACACAGATGATGATAGGAATGCGTTATATTTATAGTAAAGTGTGTTGTTTTGTATTCAAACTGGGTGTTCCAGGGGACTCAAAAATTCAATGTTTAATTTAGGCTACCATTAAAACTAATTTGCTTCAACACAGATTAGGTTGTAGAAACTTCTAATTCAATTCCTTTGTATATTTCAGAGTCAGATGACATTTTTGCCTTAATATGCTCCACAGTGTTGGAAAAGTGTTTGTTAATTTGGTCGCTTTCTTCATTGCGTTCCAGATTTGGAAGTTCTTCCCGTACTTTTTGTAAAAGGTGATTGACTAAATTAACAGTCACAGCATCGTTACCTTTTTCTAAAAAGTATAGGTGTTGGTTTAATAATTCCGTAAAAAGCTGAACTTGAACCATTGGATCCATGCATTGATTGGCTATCCTGCCACACTTTTTCAAGCAGTCAAGAACACGTTTTCCATCTTTTATCTGAGTAAATTTGAAAATCGTCAAGTCAAAGTTGTAAAAGTAAAACATTATAAATATATATTATACATAATAAAATAAGACATACTTTCTGTCCACCCGAAGCAACAGATTTCCCAGACCAAAAGAGATGGGCGCTTGTGCCAACAGCTCTGCATTGATCAGGTTTCTTTAACAATTTTGAAGCCGCAAGAGCACAGTTTGTTCCAAGTGGATCATGATTCTCTTCTCCAAAACATCCCATTTGCTCAAATGTAGCAATGATCAAAGTTATTGCCGCTAATTGGGCTTTGCTGTCGGAAATCTCATCTTCGTAAATGGAAAATGCCTAAGCAATGACCATGTCAATGTTTATTTCTTCATATTTAAATGTATTACAAAATTTTATATTTTATATGGGAAATAATGTCAATACCTGGGACATATATTCATAAGCAATTGTTTCTTGATTTTCAAAAGGGATTTTACTGATAGCAAGGGCTCCTTGCAGAAATAGTCTCAAAGGAAGCTCAGATAAATCAGCTTTTGTTAACGCAACAATTGTACCATGACAAAATTGAAATATTTTTTGACACTTTTTCTCCCATTTGTCATCCTGCAATAAAAAAAACAGTAAATACAAATGTACAAGAAACTGTAGCGGTAAAATATTTGAAACCAGTCACTCCTTTTTGCCAATGACAGCGGTTTCTGCATGCACTAATTCAAGAATTCAAGTATAGAAAAACAAGAACCAATGGAACAACGCAACACAGTAACGAAATCAGAAAGTGAACGAAATCGGTTTCTACTTACGGTTTCACTCATTTCATGATATTTAAACGCCAATCTGTAAGCTGCAAACACAATAGGTGGAAGGGTGTATGAAATTCTTTTATTTCCTCCAGCACCCAAATGTTTACGAGCTGTGTTAAGGATAATGTACTGTTCGTCCGCGTCTTCTGACACAAGTAGGTGTAAAAATCTGCATACCGAAAATTGTATTGAAGTATGACACCAATAATTTTTCAAATTAATTTGTATTGAGTGAATAATTAAATCCAAATACCTTCCAAGTAAGCTTTGTTCTTCGGCAAAATCATCCGGATCAGGAGATTCTGTAGGTTGATCAGCTTGGTCTTGAATCAAGGCAGAAATTACGCCCAACATGAAGTCTGTTTGTTCATGTGTGCCGATGAGAGTTTCATTTTCTAGTGCATTATGAATCAAGTATACAGCCATGCTTTTTCTGCCCTCATAGTCCATAAAATCCAACAAATTTCCAAAATTTTCCAGTTTCAAAAGCGTCATAACGTTATTGTAGTTATCTACTGGAATTTTGAGTAATTTCATGAGTTCCTTTCCGACAGGAGTTGATTGTCCTATTCTTTCTAAGTCGAACTTGTTAAAAATCTCTGTAGTTTTTTCAAGTACTTTATCCACATAGTCGACTCTATCAGGATAGCATTTATTCGCCAAATTAATTAAAGACACTTGGAGCGCAACTATATCCTCCGATGGCATGTCTTGTTTCGACTGTCAAAAGGATTAAAAGCGTTTTATTATTATATTGTAAAGTAGCCATGGTATTAACTACTAATGTTTGAGTATTAGCAACGGCTATTTAAAACAAAGCACACATTCTAATTTCAAGATACACACAATAACACGCATTCTTAAATCTGGAATAAGCATACCATTATAATCTGAGCCACTTGTTCAGAGAATATATCAAAGAGTTGAAGGTCAGTCGACATAATGCCACCTTCATCTTTAGTTCTCTGAGTATACGCTGCCAAACGGTCAATAAGAGCGATGATGATATTCTTAACATTTACAGTAGGTTGGAGCTCAGCACAAGCCCTTAAAAAAGAATGGAGTGTCGTCAAATGAAATTCGTCTGGAAACACTTGTATAATACATTCCATTAGGTATTCTTGGGCAATAGCATCGCGACAACTTACTACTTGTTCTAAAATACTTGGGAGTACAGTCTGGAAAGAAAAGATAAATTAATGTAGACGCTATACTATTTTTTAAATCACAGTTTTGCAAAATCAATTTAGTCATACTTTTGTATACTTATCCAGATCAATACATTCCAATTGAGATAATCGAACCAAATTTGTTCCAACAAGAATACGCAAATCTTGTCTTTCCTTCTCCCTGCGTTCTCTGTCTCGAGAATGCCCTTGATGTTGCATTCGCACCCATAATTTATTCATCTCAGCAAAATTCATCAATACAAAGTCAATCGAGTCTTGTACCTAATCAAAACGAAATATTATGTTATGTCTTCAAAAATTACTGCTAATTAATTAATTGGAACGTATTTTAGTACGTGTAGTTAATACAATAAAAATATGAACCTCCTTACCGTTCCACCACAATTTCCATCATCAGCCTCCAATGAACCATCGGAATCTACAATGTCTGGAAGAATATTTCGTGTACATTGCAATAAATAATTTCTCAAAAAGAGACCTCGAAGAGGATGTTGAACACCTCGACACATTTCAACCATATCTTTGAGTACATCCCGACAAAGTATTGGTTTCGTCTTGATATAAACTAATCCCACAGTTATCAGCAAGTATCTTCCAAAAAACAAAATCAACTTATTACTACAGTCAAGATAGAGGAATAATACTACACGATTACTTCGAATTGAAATACTTACAATCGTGGCACAATATTTCCAGCGTATTGAACCAGTTCATATAAATCTGACACCTGACGCCCCTTTTGAAACTCATCTACCAGATATATTTCCAAATGTCTCAATTCATCAGTTACGGCCATATCTATTCACACATACATTTTATATAAAATTGTGACTATAATATATCAATTAAACGATGCAATGTTGCAATTGTGTCATAGACACAAATCATGTGTCCAAACATTTCTAAAAACCACTTACAAAGTTCATAATAACTTTTTGGCGATAGCATTGATGTTCGGAGCTCCCCAAGCATGGTAGAAGCATGTTTAAGACCATCCATAAGTCTCCCCTTGTCCAGACATCGTTTCATTTGAAATGCTTGAACTTTAACTATTCCCAAAGCTTCATCAAGCAATTTATCCTGTTCATCTGGAGGAGACCCAAGTTGTGGTGCGGTAGGCTGTCGAAATAATCAAAAATATGAAATTAAAAATTTTAAAAAAGGGGAAATTTTAACACTTTACGACGATTAACAGAAACAAAAGTTTACATCACAACTTACCATGTTAGTCAGTAAATAATATCTTTGTCAGACTAAGAAATTGTTTCACAAACACAAACAATCAACAAATTTAACTTTGTCAACTTGTCAACTGTGTCAATTAGAGATTTAGTATTGACAAACAAAGTTATCGGCAGAATTTCTAAAAGATGAGTCAGATCTCAAACTGGTTTGCCACAAAAACTCTTCTGGCTGTATCTCTATCTGTGTACTGTCATTAAATTTCACACCCTCACAATTTTGCTTTTGTTATTACTGCCACAGTCAGTTAAATTAGTTGTGGAAGAAAATCGAATGGAATACGTGTCCACTTAACTTGCCGTGATTTAATAAAGTAATACTGGTGCACGTCCCTGCATTCAAATGTATGCACTTTTGCAATTACTTAAACATTTGAAGCTTGCTGTAAGTGTTGTTTAATTGAACTGTTACATTTATTAGGAGGTTATGTGATTAATGAGTCTTCTGGCAGTCTGTCTGACGTCGGATTATGTTGGACTGTACGTGTGTACAGTGTATGTGAATGTAATAAGACTTGATAAGTATAAAAGTGATGCGATGAATGTGAATTTGACTATGTTTTAGACCAGCTTTTAAAGCTATCTATCTCTAATCTTTATGTTTGTTGTTGTGTTGCGTTGAATTGAATGGAATGAATGAGTGGCTGATGATAATAGATTGATACAATACAGACATTGACTGATATTAAATAAACAAACAGCAGCGTTCACAAGTTCCTATAATATGATTAACAACTATCCTTGTTAATAATTATTTGCAGGACTGTATTTGTGTTTAGAAATAACACATTGACTTTCAATCAGTTCAACTTCAACATGAACAGCGAAATAATGTTATGTCAAATCAATATATTTTTCGGGACTAAATATAAACATACATCTCGGCAAGTCTTTACTAATATTTCTTCACTTCATACAACCCGCTGTGAGAGTCTTGCTACGGTGCTCATAGTTTAACTTGACTACATTACATTACATTCCCAATAATTGAAACCATGGATGTTATTAGCATAGCGTGTGCCCAGATACACATGCTTCGTTGCAAGTGCACTACGTATGTTTATATCTGGGCATAGACTCCGTCGACCCGTAATGAGCATATACAAATATCTACCATACAACTGACAGCTGATTTCAAAAATCTCGTTTTTTGAAAAACTGGAAAGGTGTAGAATGATAATTCTTTTTTAAGATAATAATAGAAGGTAAATGGAATAATTTAGTACCTTATTTATAATGTGTACACCCCCCAC
>JAQFYB010004915.1:0-15124 GCA_034694085.1 Pogonognathellus longicornis
ATAACATTGAAAAGAAATGATTTACAAATAACAGTACGAGTGATTATTACGAAAGTATATATTTTCGGACATACTTATATTCTTTTATTATGTAACATTGCAATATAGCCTAAAAATTAATGAATGCAATTAATTATTATTTTTGCCATTCTAATTGTGCTTAAATTATTCAGAAAACTAATGTGCCAAAGGGAATTTGTTGAAGCACGCTTGAGTTTTAGCATCAAAAATGAGTAATGATCAACATTTTTATAAAGTAAGGAGATAAAGCTGAAATTCAAAAGAAATGCGTTACTTGTGAGCTAAATAAAGTGAAACTGTCTACAAAAAATTAAACACGTTATAACTACAAATAATACAAGTTTGGCTTGCACGTCTATATTTCTACATCATATTATGTTGAATAGAGTTCACAATAATAGTGAGTTGTAGGTATATAAGTGCACAAAACATATTTTAAGGATTTTCCTATCTTTTTCATTCGAGCAGCATTTCCGTTATCACTTATTTACATTTGACATGCACTCTTGAGTAGGGAACTTGATTCTTCGACTATTATTACGGAATGCTTGAATGCTATACAAGTATTTTAGCATGGAGTAAATAAAAATAGCCGTGTGGCATCGACATGACTAATGCCGCTATTAAGAAAACCTTGTCTATGCGAATGCTGCACATCAAGCCATATCATAACAATATTACGATGTTCGAATCCAACAATAAAGTGAAAACGGAGCCAAATAATAGTATTATCTATGTGGAGTTAGGAGATAGAAGCACAAAGAAGCATTACCTTCGCACATAATGCCATGAAATGGACAAAGCACACAAACACGAAAATCTGTAGAAGATAAGACAACGGAAAATAGTACAAGTAAGTGCTATAAAAGCAACCCAACTGGAATCTAGTAGAACCTGCCCTAAATAGTGTACACTAGTATTTATATACGCTAGAAAAGCACATACTTATAAATAACCGAACTATTACACTACTCCCATTATTACATATCTGCACACGCTATAACACTCCATGACAATACAATTCAATGGTAGTCGGACACTTCATCGCGGCAAGTCTTTCCTCGTAGCATATCCTTCATCGTGAGAGCCCTCCATCGTCATACCATACCATACATCCAGCAAACCCTTCATAATGTGAACCTTCTTTCTCCTACTTACTTTCGTGCATTATTTTCTTACAAATTAACAGTTTCTATTCTTCTGCACGATCCAACTGAAATATTATCAATCTCTCTAAACAAATTAAAATATTTTGACATTTTGACTGCCAACAACAATTTCGTTTTTACAATGATAATGATACTTTTTTTACATTGGTGCGGCGTAGTAAAGATGACGATAAATTGATTTTGCAAATTGTAATAATTGTTGTAAAAATTTGGGTAAATAACATTTTCTAGCTTTGTGCCATGCTGGTATTAGAAAATGTCACAAATACCGGTCAGTGCGTGGCAACTAGCTAAGGGAGAATGAAATCGTAAAGGGAGGGTTCACATGATGACGTATTCGCACGATGAAAAGAGTCACGATGAAAGGCCCTTCACGATGAAAAGGTGGAATAGTGTTAATGGTGAAGACATTGATTTTCTATCTACTTTTTTGCTTCCTACTTTTCTATTATATCTAATACACTCTGACATGACGGCAGTGCGAATGGAAGCTGTATGGATAATACACACACACTATTTATAGAACTCTCACGCAAACTTCTGTTTCTAATATACCTACTCACAAAAATTGTTTGGCAGCAGAAAAAATGAAAAAACATTTCCCCCATAAAAAATTCTTTAGAACAAATGGACGAACAAAAATCGAAATCACAATAATCGAGAAGTATGCATCATTGCATTCTTCATTGTTTGAAAAATACAAAGCGTGGCATTCCATCTTGCCTATAACCAATCTAACCAGATCAAGTAGATTAAAAAATTTAATTATGAACTTTTTAATGAATTAAATCCGTTTTGTTCTATGACAAAAAATAACTTGACTTTATTTTCTGCTTGTGTCTGAAATATTTCCGGAGGATTTTATTGAAAGTGCATTTTATAATGTTTGAAGGCATCTGTAGAAATATTGTTGAATTTTAGTTGGAGTGGCTTGGCACACGCTGGAGGATTGTTTAGTCTGTCAATTATATTTAAATTCGAATTGAAGAGAGACATGTGGTGTAAGTTGGGCCTTTTATCGCGTTAAATCGTCACTTACGTCAATTCAATTGGACTGGCAGAAAGCGAGGAGCAATGAATGTAACTTGTGTAGATATCACCATCTTTCAATTATTACTTTTGTTTTCCGTTCAGTTACTATATAGTCTACGGTTACAATATACTTGCTCTTGTACATTCCTTTGATACTTCTGATAAAGACAAAACGGCTAACACACTCTTACACAGGAAAACTAAAAGTGTCTTAACTCACGTCAGAGTCAACGACATGAAACCAATAGTCACAATCACAATTTCGGGGAGGCACTATATTGGAGGATAGGTTCCCTGCCACTTACTTATTGTTACTGTTAGTTACTACTCACTCCCACGCTCCAAAGATGTTCTTCTGTGATAAAACCTTACGCTTCCTTTCCCCAACTTTCTTATAATATTGTAACTTCTGAGTTTTCACACACTTTTCTCTAGTTGGATGCGTATGTACGTACGTGGATACTGCTGCAATAAAACTGATAAAACAAGAATGCTGTCACCACCTCACACTCACAGGTTGATGGGCTTTTTTCTTCGTCGCTTGCATTGTCGTCTCAATTTACAGATACGAGTTCCTAAACAATTTCCTCGTTTCTTTCTCCGGTTCACTTCCCTCAGTCTCAAAATGAAAATAAACTACATCTAGAAACACTTGGCTCATAAGTCTTTGCGCAATAATAAATACTATTAACTAAAATGAAAATACTTTTACATTCTTAAATGTTCTTATTATATTTTCATTGTTTGTATAGGTACTTAATTCAAAAGTTACAATTTTCATTGCACATTAATCTAATTACTTCTATTTTGGCCTCTACTTGTTCATAATTAAAATTTGCATTTATTCAATGGATTTGTACCATAACCACTAATAAGAATAGCAGAATACCTATAATATGTGCGAGTGAAGTATTACTAAAAAATGCTGTAAAGATATACAATTAGATTATTAATTTAAATTATAATTGGTAGGTTATGCATGTATCTGTACTAAGAATGCGAGTACTTTGACGAGGGAAGATTTTTGTTAAAATGGGAATGATTAGTAGAGTGCATGGCATGTGGGCGCTATGCAATTCTGCAGTAGCGTAGATTTGCGGGAAGATTAGGAGGAAGGAAACATGAGTGGAGATAGCAGTTTTAGGCTTTTGAGTATATGGTTTTATGTTGGAAAAGGAATGGAAGGAAGGCGGCTGAGAAGAGTATTTGGAGGGAAGGAGGAGGAGGATTAGTACTCGACGGAGATAAAACTGCGGAATATTTATTAAAAGAGACGACAAGACTGGAATGACGGGAGACGAGGTGGACAAAAGGAACACACAGCTTAGTTAAAGTCAGGAAGATGTCGAATGTGTTTGCAAGAGTGAATAAGATAAAGTTCAAGTTAAATTACTAGAATTCTAATCTCACGGTGGGATAGAAACTACAGCTCTCCTTTAATGTAATACTAACTACAAACTCAGACTCTTGTTCGGCCTTCCATCCTCTTCCTTTACGCAAACTCAACCTAGTAATTTATAATTATCAATTTCTCTTGTCTCGCCATGTCTGACTTTCTCTCTTCCTTTCTTCAACCCACTTTTCTCTCACATAATTTAATTTCCACCTTGTTTTCACTCATAATATCAAACAATTTACAACTTGCAACCTACTTACTTTATATGCACCTCCTCAAACTTCAACAACCAAACCATCCCTGTAAAATATTCGTCGCCACACACACTTGCTTTATTGAAGAATAAAATGAACCGAATTATAAATGTGTCATAAACTTCCTCGTCCTTTCCCGACATTTACCAATTACTTCACACAATGACAATTCACACAATAACGTTCCACACACTTTCAAATGAAAACCACCCACACAACTTCACTGTTATTTGCTAGCAAACAAACATCCTTAAATTACAAGGGTTCTTCGCCCTTACTAATTAACATTTCCAATTGTAAATTTATGATATTACACTATTAAATTTACACCTTCAGTTATGCAGCTGCTATTGGAAAATTTCTAAGGATATCATACAATGTGCGCAATTTATTTGATATTAGGACATTGTATGATTATCCTTACAAATTTTCCAAGATCTATGTCTAGCCAGTGCAGTCACCTCACTTTATTTGTTGTAAAACTGAATATATCAGTGAAACCAAACTAATATTTTATAGTATGGCCTCATTATGGGGCCATACTCAATGAGGCCATGTACTAATATTTTTATTAAAAGAGAAAGTTTAGACAATTGAATGCAATAGCATAATGCACCATTTCACATTTATCTTTCATTTCCGTTTTAATTTAACGGGCATAATTATAACTACTAATACAGGTTAGATATTAATATAACTCATTTGTATTAAAATACAGGTATTGAACAATTTTGAGTCAAATTAAATGCAAAGTAAAAAGTGGATAATTTGTGTAGCTATTTGTGCTTTCCAGTGGAAAGTAAAGATACAACTTGTGACATTTGTATTATAAAAGATGTGAGTAGAATTTTTGGCTTCCCGTTTCCTTTATCATCATCAGTTGAAGCGTTGTAATTTAATGTAGGTAAGCTACAGCAACGACTTATAAAGAATGTCCTTGAGCGATACCGTAACGTAATGCACTTACGTGAAACGGTTTCTGTTGTGTTTGTATAAATTATATAATATAGTAATATCCAAAATAACACAGTTACATAATTTACAGCGATGTAGTAGAAGTAGTTCTGTACGCGTATAAATAAACCGCACAGTAGGTTTATACTGTTTACGTGATATGTAGAGCAAGAATGAGAGAAACAAAATCGTCCATCGCATTACTTATACCAGAGCCGTTTTTTTCTCGTAGTCGCACAGACTCCGACTAATGTAATGGTCTAATCCATTACAAGATCTTCAGTTCTGTCAAGTGGTGAAGGATTCCGGAAATGGAGGGGAAACGTTTACTAAGAGACTTAGCTACTTTACTGATTTTTTTCGCAAGTAAGTGGAATGGAAATATCACAAATATTCGCTTACACGGTGAGATTCTTTTCATTCACACAGCCGGAGAATGAACCAGCATAAAAATGCAAACGAGCCGTTAACCGTTTGCACATTTCCGGTGGGTTTACAAATATCTACAGATTTATTTTTGCCCGTCATTTTATCTGAAAATTACAACTGTCAATTATGTTCTATACCTAGCAGCATTTATATATAAAGAAATAAATACAAATGTGTATATTAAATTACTTACAATGGCAAATTATAAACATTCTTAACGAAACAATATAAAAAACAGTGAGGAATACATATACTTAGCTACTTCATCAAGCTTTGTGACCTATAAAAAACGTTTTTGATAAATTAAAGAAGATTGTAAAAGTACTACTATATGGCAACACCGCAATTGCTAATTCAATGCGGCATTTCTATACAGCACAATTAATAGAGCTATCTGTATATGTTACCAGAAATAAAATTAATTTATTTATGAATGCTTTATTAGCTGCAGGGTGGTATTAAAAGTTGTGAAATCTGATAAACATAGAAGGTAACTGTTAATAATTAATTACATCTGAGTGCTCCATCCTTTACACCAAGCAAACCCCATTTCAAAGAATTAGTCGTTTAGTTATGATCAGCTATCTAAACTGTAATGTAAAGTATGTATTATATTAATATCACATTAGCAATAGAATTCAAGTCGCTTAGATATAGAAGGAACTGTTTAAATGTAAATTAATAAAATCTGTTTTATCCGAGCAAAATAGAGAATCAAGCTTCTGCCAGAATCCCCTTCCTTTGAATTTCTTGTCTATATTGTTGTAAAGCCGTAATGCATCATTTATAAGGTTGGATGTATACAAATTGTTAACTTCAGTATGTATTTATAATGTATGATATAATATATACCTATACAACACATACATAAATGTATGGAGGTACTAGGTACTATTGCAAAACTTAAGTTCTAAGAAACTGCAAACTCGCTTGCAATTCTGATACACTCACAAACACACTTGTCAGTTGAGCCAACTGCATGAGAAAATATGTTTTGTGTAGCATATTATAACTTTTGTAATGTAAATGTGTGTATGTAGGTATGTGTGTATGTACATTTGTGCAATATAACATATTATATGTTCACAATCCATAAATAGGCACCTCAGCATATTTCCGACTTCTAGGGAATTCATTCAACACAAGTTAGGCAGTTCAAACAACGGAACATAATTCACATTGCTGCATTCCTTTATCCTTCAAAAAATCATGCTATTTACTCTTGCACAACAGTATACAATAACCCGCTTCACAATGGCGGTAATAAACATCATGAAAATACAAAAAGAGTGAAACGCATAGAAAAACACAATGCGACATTCAATTTTTACAATACGTTTACATTTTTTCGAATTGCATCACAACGTGACACTGCATGTGCTGTACACTACCTATGTGCTATATAGAAAAGTGACCATGCAAAATTATTAAAAATCTAATCACAACTTATGGAATCAGTGTGCATACACAACAGTACCATAATTTTAAAATGTTAAAGATCATAAAGGTTCTTCCATTTTCAAACTCATCGTCTTTGAAACAGTGACACCAACAGTACTAATACAATTTTGAAAGGGTTTTCTCAAACCGTTTTTGAATAATCGCGCTGATTGATAGACAGCCATAACATTCCTACAAAACATCTAATGTTGTTTAATAAAACAAGTTATGACTATGACACGCATTACTTGACTCGCTTTAATTTTGCTTCTTATCCTTATCTTTACACTATAAATCTCAGTCCAGAAAATCACATTCATTTAGATTTAATCAATTCTACGAACAGCACCATGAAAACAGCTTATTGCTCATCCCAAGTGTCAAAGGGAGCATTTATTTTATTTTCTATATTTTATATGTGTACATACAATTCAAATCCAAAATGTTGTTCCTACAACCGTGCCAACATGGAATTAATTTTTTGCCAACTTGCAAAGAAAGTTGTGGATTTTGTATTTTTTGCACTCGTGGCAACTGATAAGACAACACAATTCATTTGAAGTGGCTGTATTTAGACAAATTGTAATCTTGTTGAAACACATAACTTTATTATTTATTTCATGTTACGCTCATACAATTTAAAAAAGGCTGTAATGGCGTGAGCGCAAATCATTACAACTATTCGAAATCATTGAAATGACCTTAGTACGGAAAAAAACATTCAGTATGTTCCAATATGATTTGTTTATCATGGTGTGTCATACATCGTGGTCCAACATAAATTGCTTTGCAACAAGAATTTTTTTACATAGTAGAAAAATAAAGTTTCCAAGTATTACTGCTAGATATATTTGGAATGTGCATACACAATGCATTTATACCACATTATACAAAATGAAGTGCTACTAGAATACAGTGTATATGTTAGTAGTGTGTACATTAGAGCTAATAGTAGCTATGTCAGCAGTTGAGAATATAAATTGTGCAGTGTTTGCTGTGTAGTCTCCTGTCCCCAATTCATAATAAACAAAAGACATGAGAATTGATATGAGATGGTTAATGGCTCAGAAAAAAAGGCATGAGTCAACAAGAGATGGTCTGAGGAGATCTATTATATACGTATTCACAGTGGCTAGTTGTAAACACATGTGTGTTCAAAGTACCTAAATGTCCATACTGTGAAAGAATGACTTACCCGAAGGCAAAACAATTTCTCACTGTTTATTTGACCATAGACATGATGAAAAAGCTCAAAAACGATATTAGTACAGTTGTATAGCATTTGTGTTCACGGTATCGTGTATTGCTCCCAGTTCTGCTCAGAAAACGCGGAATTTTGGAAAATGTCTGTGGCAAAGGCATAGCCGGATAAAGTAACGTAACAACAACTGTGTAACGTTGAACGTACAAATACCTAAATACAATCAGAGCATTTCATTCAACTAAATAGAATCATGTACACATCTCCAGAGCAGTCGGCACTCGTATTGTATAACACACACAGTAGCAGAGTCAGTCTGTATTTGTGCGTTTACGGATGGATGTGCAAATACTATAGGAGAGAAAAGAATGTCTTGCAAGACTGTAGTTCTACTCCTTGTACACTACATGTGTGCCTCACTACTATTATAATATACGTGACGTGATGTGAACTGATACGATGCAGAAGCAGTCGAAAAGCTTTCTATCAATAAAATTCAATTCAATTTGCTCGGAGCTGACATGTGAATGTATCGTGAACAAGTTCTATTTCACTTCTCATCATTCTAATATAATTTAGGAAATTGAGACTGCTATGCTGCTCCTTGCATTTCTTTTGCCATTAGAATGACTATTCGCATAACAACAGTCATAGCAAATCTACCAATTCCACGTCAGACCAAATAGTGTTTACTACTAGCAGTAAAGGAGCACAGTGGTATTCCATTATGGAATCACCAAGACAATAATTCCACATACATACTCCAACTTTCCTTTCACAACTACTAAAACACACAATGACTGCTGGAATGTATGTAACTTGAAACAGCAAGTAGTCTTAAGTAAATGAATGCTCCTGCGTCTTCTTCCAATGTCTCATACTGTGTTTTGTGTATGTACGTACATTTCGTTGTGCGTGCATGCAAAATGTAAGGATTCACATATTATTAGGTTCTGCTTTCTGTCCGAGTGCCACATCCCTTTTTACTCCCAAAATCTATTTCCGTATATCACTCTATATTTTCAATTCATGCAAAACTAGAGTCGTATTGATTTTTGAGTCTTGTCTCCTAGCCTATATTGTACTTGTATGTATATGGTAATTATTATGGAAGTGGTTCATCAGACTATAAATTCTAAATCACTTGAAAGTCGCAATTATTAAACAAAATTGCCTGATTGTTGTATCCTTTGGAAAAAATGGTTAAGGAAACACCTCTCTAGTTAAAGAGGATATCGGAAAAATACTACACCCGATAGAGATTGATGGAGAACATTCCCAGTTTTAATGCATACGACTACAACGTTGATATTTTTTATTCCTAGTTGCGTTTAATTTATTTCTTGTGTACATACCACTTACTATACATAACATCATTTATTACACCATAGTATAATATAGCCTAACATGAACACCAGACATTGTACTTCCGATTCGTACAATCTATACGCCATAACAAAATAACTACTACATTATATAGGTACAACCACACACTAACATCAACGTGGTAAAAGTATTATTGCTAGCGTTACTTACAACTACGGCTGTGTCTGCTTCTATATCACATTTATACAAAATACACAGAATAGTTCAACGTTCAATTAAGGCAACATTACTACATCTCCAGATCTTTTTCTATAATGTAGGTACTAGCTACTACATTTACAACATCAGTCTGCGTTAGCGTTTGCTATTAAGTAAGGCCAGCTATTGGAAAACAACGGATGCCAAACTATCTTTTTTAGAGTAGCAGTCACGTCCCACTATTTGTATTACTAGGACATACAAAACCTTCATTCGACCATTTCTAACTACAACCACACTGCCCCACTACTAGATATAACAAACTCCACACATTTATATACCTACTCTTCAAATGACAAAGCAATAAGACAGTATATAGTTCAGACTTGAGACACAGTTAAATAACTTTCAATATTGTATACATAGCTCTACCCTACTGATACATATTAGTACTTACTAGAGATGCGACCTAACAAAACATATTCGGTCTTCGGTTCAGATCATACTTATTTCGCTACGAAAACCAAACAATAATTTTGAGATATGCCCGAATAAATATTTTTCAAACAAAATTTAACCTGGACACAATAAAACTATTTCGGCCGCACTTGTCTCTTATATACCTACATAATTATTTTGTTTGAAAAATATAACTTGAGTTGATTCAAAATAGTTTAACAATTAATTTTGTCAATTCTGGGTAACACTCACACAAATACACACAAGGTTTTAAGAATTGAATTATTATTTTCATGATCATACCGAACCCGAACCGAAAAGCAATTTTTTCAAAGCGAACCGAAGCCTTAGAAAAAACCCTTGTCGGTCTCACCTCTATTCTTACTAGTTGTACTACATTATAGTTTGAGTATTAATAGGGTGAGCAGATAGTGTGTATAGTTTTTGTACATACATGGTAGTGAAAGTGAAGAAAGACGAGAGTGATGCAATGAGTATTAAGACTATTGAGCAGTAGTACTAGTGTAGTAGTGAATGAGTGGTGGTAGAGAAGGAGAATCTCCGTCTATCTGCATTGAGTTGGAGATGCAGAACAGGAGAACAGAGAGAGAGACTGAGAGAGTGGAGTTAAGAGTAAAGAGATTTGGGAGCAGTTGACAGTTATGTAGTGCACACTTTCTCGGCTGTGTCTCCTTGTCCGTGCAAAGGCACTGCTCCAAGCTAACGGGCAACAGTAAAAATTGTGCCGACGCAAATGTTGTGCAGCTCTCCTGCAATGCCTTCGTTTGGCTTCATTGCATTCCTTCCTTTTTCTGTGTGATTCCATTCTTATAGTGTGCCACTATTACAGCTATTACTGTTCCTACAATGAGAGCACCACAGAAAGTAGACCTTCACAGATACAGGACACTACTGATACGTTACGGCCACTGTTGAAAAACTTAATATACCTATACAAAGTATTTACACACATTGAGTCTCACTCACATTCAGTCTCCTATAGAGAGATAGAGATAGTTAGAGATAATAAATACCTATGTAGTAATAAGTGATCGGTAGCACAGTAGTATTAGTAGTAGCCTACGTAATACTGGTAGAGTAAGACTGTGAAAGGAAACAGTGGCACTGTAGTGCAAATAGAAAGTGCAAATCGTACAAGCTACTCAGCATTCCAGTGTCTCTCTCCGTCTCTGTACTCAACCATCTTCCGCGAAATGTGCATTGGTGAAAGTGTACACGAACTCCACATGTATTCACATGGATTGTGGTACTAGGTATGTGTGTGTCTACTGTATTAGGCAATAGAATGAGGTAGCAATGCGGTAGGTACATATAGAAGCAGTCGGCATCTGTTAATACTTTCACAACGTTTGTTTTGAATGCAATGTAGGCTAGTAGGCAATAATAATGAAATGGGAACCTTAGTAATCGTAGCATATATCTATGTAGGAGTGGTAGGAGTCATGTATGTATGTCGTGTATGTATGTATGTATAACTTTATTAAAATGACAGTCGACTACGCATAATGGTGTAGCTACACAGTGTTCCAGTGTTGATGTGAGCGTTTTGTATGGAGAGCAAGGGTTGGCAGTTTGTAATACAACAACGACAATAACCCATTGTAACTATTACTACTACTACAACTACTACTAGTGTACGTAGCAAGGCTAGTAGTTCAGTAGGAGACTTAACACAATTACAAATAGACTTAATTTTAGTCGTGGAACCTGGGTTTGTATATATATGCGAGAGAGAGACAGAGAGAGCTTAATATGTACATATCTTAATGCGGTGCAGTTGAGTGTAGAGAAAGAGAGAGAGAGAAAAGCTAGTCAAAGCTGTATAAGATGTTTATGTGTGTGTATGTGCATTGCACTATATACACATGGCCTTAGTTGACTCATCCGTAGTAGTCCTTTACACAGTCCAATTAGGTACAACAGAGCAAACACAATAGCACGGAGAGGATCCGAGTGGGAGAGAACAACTCGTCTCTGATCTTTTTATTCAGCTTCTCTGAGAAAAGTCGGGATGTCATTCTTTCTTTCTCTCTCTTTGTGTGTGTGTAGTAGTAGTAGTAGTAGTAGGATGTGTATGAAAGTGCAGGTCTACTTAACAGGAGTATGTTTGCTGGAAATAGTATTCGAATGCTAGTAGAATTTGTTGTAGTGGTGCTACAAAGGGCTAGTGCAGCAGAAGTCTAATATGATGTGCCTTGTCTAAGTAGTAAGTAGTAGACGGGAAAGTGGCAGCAGTGGTTTTCGTTGCACTGTGTTATGTAGTAGTAGCCTTACGTACACTGTCTTTTCATTCATGGTTGCCAAGGTTGGCGGCGACTGTGCTTTGCCTTGCTTTACAGAGTATTATCCTCCGTTGCCTTATAAGCAGAGCACAACACAAGTCGACACGGACGGACGGAATGAGCATGGAGCGAAAAGAAGAAGCAACTGTACAATGTACGAGTCTCAGACTCATATTCTCTTCATCGAAATCTAAATTGGACAAATGCGACTGGAACTGGAAGATAATTGGTGACGAATTCCCTTGGCAAATCCTGCCTTTGTCCTCTTTCCTTCAGAGTGCCTTCCTCATGTATTTCTAAACACACACACATACAGTCAGATATTCTCGAATCCCTTTCTCCTCCTGCAGTCGTATTCACCCAACACACACACACTCACACACACACAACACAACAAGCAAAGCAGTTGAAACCAGAATCTATAGGGTTTTACGCCTCGATGTTGCTTTTCTACTGTGCCCCACTCGATTGTCTACTTTTTGGCTCACTAACACAAGGAAGGAATAAGTAGATTCTTCTTAGGCTTTTGGATCACTGGTTTGCGTTGCCTTTCTCTGACTTTCCAATCCTTTTCACGCTATCTATTCCTCTGCTCGTAAAATATTTTGATTGCACTGCATCCCCGACAACAACGACCTTCCTTTTAAACAACACAGTCCTAGAAATATTTTACTACCTTCCTTGCGTATGTTCGAACACAAAGTACTTTACTTGTGTACAACTAGTACATCGTCAGCTTCCTTGCTCCACATATGGATAAAAGCCCAGAGCTGACTAAATAGCTGAATCTGACTCTGTGTACGAATTACAGCAACAAGACTCGGGTCTTTCATACTTTGCTATTATCGCTGTATAATAAATACAAAGAGATAGACGCAATCAATGCCAATAGGTGCGGGTACTGCATCTCTCTTTTGTTTGCTAATAGTACATACTTAGTGAAGATGCACGTAGGCGTTTGTATTTGTACACGTTGTAACTTTTACGAGAGTATTGGTATTTACTAGTAGAGTGTGCTTTTCTGATCTGTTTTGGGTTGTTTTGTTGTAGGTACATATACGCTGCTGCATGTCCGCACTCGCAATACCAAACATAAGATTGTAAAAAGATTCAGATCAAAGAAAACGGCATAGACGCTAACTTACGTGAAGTATCGGTTGTCAAAGGAAAGGGGAAGTCAAACACTTGGAGAACCTCCGATAATAGTCCTGAGTCCTTTGTATATTCCGCCTAGTATAACACAAAAAACACACACATATAATATGTATATCCATAATAATGTTTAAGTTCCCATTATACTCAGACGAGCACACTAAACTTATAACTTGCGCCTATACTCTACACATTACACACACAAGACACAATAAATACAAAAGGAAGGCTCTATATGCAATGATCCCAATTTCTTTCTCAACCGGTTACTTCTTACTTACTGCCACTGCTTAGCCAAAACATATGTCACGATAACTGTCGACACAAAAGGATCAGCTCCGTTGCATACGGCAAATAATTGACACAATCGAGACACATAGAGTATCCAGTGTGGATCAATCGCAGTCATTACACGTGTAACTCAGTATGCAATATTGGTAGGGATGATGTAAGTATCGGAGAAAATACAATATGCTAAAATATGTGTATGCGTGTCTATACACTGATGATGTGGGGTTTATCTTCAAAGAAAACAGAGCGTGATGCGATATGTATGTAAAAGTGATGCGGAGAAGTTGCAAAGTTATAATGAGGATAATATCGTTTGAAATGGGGAAAACGACGACTCTGATGTGAGTTTAACGGTTAATTTCATAGCGTACATTATTACTCCTGCAACAGTTTAAAACTACAAAACCAATTTGTAGTTAAACGTAGCAGAGAAAACCCCATGGAAAAAGTCATTGCATGAATTATCCGAAATTGTATGCAGTTTGTTCAGTTTTTTCATCCACTTGGAGTTTCCTATTATTATTACCTACATAGAAGATTGGGAGAAGTGAGAAAACTTGGTTACTTAACTATTATGGATTGTGAGATGCGATAGAGAGACGGAACAAGAGTCACTAAGCGTATGGAACGAGTAGCAGATCGGTTATGTACTTGTTTTCTCAAGTTCTATGTAGGCTAACGATAAGTGAGCCTCAAGGCCGACTTTTAATACCAATGTAGAAAACTACAGCAAGGAAAGCGAAACAAATTTTCTTAATTGGATTACCTTATATCTTTAGGGCAATGGAAAACTTTGCACTTTCTTCTAAAATAAAAATACTTTTTCTTTTACAGCCAAACATCCAAACTAATTGTCAGCAAGCAATAAAGACCAACAACACCATCAGCCAAACATCTCCAATAACTCTCCCATCTGCTATATGGCCAATATCCTGCGTACTACAAAACTTAGTTGTGTATGTATACTTTACACTATGTATATCCAGCACATACATTTAGTTCTTCCGATAACTAATAATATTCCTTGGAAAAACATTCATGCTCCACCAACTTTTTCCTTCATGCTAATTTTATCCGTTTCTTACTGTTAAATTGATTTAACCAATGTAACACCTCCAAGAAGACACCATTTAAGAAACACCAGTTGAAAACATTCAGATTTAGTATGTATTTAGAAATGTTCAAAGTAATTAGTGAAACCACAACAAACATAAGATTAATAAAATTTCCAAGCTCCTCTTAATATTGCCTACTCAGGCAAAACACCAACGCATAATTTAATAGCATATATAGGTAATTTGAAAGAGTGGATGTTTAAAGTTAATAATGGGCAACGCACATAAAACAGAAATCAAGTGTATTATGTAGTACACCATTGAGACGATGTTATGTAAAAGAGAAAACTCTGGCATAGGACATCTGTCCCAACACAATTCAAATATTAAGGAGTGTTTCTACAGATAGAATTAACTATCTAATGTAGTAATATGACATGATAA
>JAQFYB010004916.1:0-15123 GCA_034694085.1 Pogonognathellus longicornis
AGCTTTAAAAAGGCCGTGGTTGAATAATACCTGTATCAATTTCATTAATTGAGGAAATGCCAATAATATCTAGTGTATACCACAATAATCTGGGGGTGCTTGAGCACCCTCAGCACCCTTAGTGGCTACGGCCCTGCGTATGGAAATATATTGATTTGTTGAAGTATAGTTCAAATTATATACCATGTAATTGTAGCTAAAAACTAATACTGTGACATGACTATTTCTTATAAATTCGGAAGCTTTTATTATTTTAGTGTAGGCAGTAAAAGTAGAATTAATAATACTATGTTATTTTCAAATCAAATTAGAAGCTACAAAATTAAAAGTGCTTACCTACTAAATTGCATGCTAGTTAAATAAATCTTTTGCACACAATTTTGATACCACTATATTGAATACCTTTCTAATACGCGTATATTTTGTATCTATTTTTACACGTATAGGTATACTGATAGCACAATAAAATACTGCATTTTTCGGCGCTTTGGAATATAATGTAGAATTTAATAGCACATTTTTGATACAGATAGTACCTACCATAAAAAGAATTTAAGCTGCAGTTGTTGTAATAATGGTCACTATAATAATCAAATCTGTTTTCAAAATTTTGTCAAAAGTAAGCAATTAAACAGACCAGTTTTATAAAATAGGTTCCATTATTTATTTTGTCGCAAATATTCTGAATGAGTTCATTTGTCAATTCCACTATTGATCAAACCAAAAGATCATAATTATTGCATAGGTAAGTCAAGTTTGAAGGGCTCGTGATAATCATTTTTTGATTGATAGCACGACTGAACAATCAGACAAATAATTGATTTGCTATAAAACGGTTGAGCTTGTTTTGGGTTTTAATACAGAATTAATAAAATCAAAATGTTCTACGTGAATAAAATAATAATTATGCGGAAACAATTAATTTGTTTATAAAGAACAAAACATATTAAACCTAATGATTCGCCATTAGTTCGTCAGAGTATATCAAAACCACAGTATAATTTAAGGGATGAATCGTTATGGCCATGAAAATAAATATATGGTTAGATATTTATGTGCTCACTTATTTTAAGCCATTTATTTACCATTAAATGATGATTTTGTAGTAATAAATGTTTCTAACTTTCAAACATTGAAATATGTATCGTTTTAAGTAGTATATATTGGGTGCGTAAAATATTTGTTTCATATAACCGTAATATCCGCACAGTGTATCATAATACGCAATAAGTTGGCTTATAGGGGCAAATACCTTCTGTAATGGTTTTGTTTTTGATTTTGCATGATTTTTAAGTAGTGGTATTATATTTGTACGGTCAACATTTTAGAGGTCATTAAGCCAATTTAAATGTTGAAGCGGTATACACTACTAATTCTTACTTTATGAATTTCCCGTACATTTAACTATAACAATAACAGCTCAGGTTTCTGGATAAAACGTTCAGTAAGTTGAAAACTAATAATTAAATTGTTGTGGACAAAAAATTTCAAAAACCAATGTTTAAATTAAGTGAAACGTTTGTATTTGGTTCGACATTAATAAATACTAATTCCGTAAAATTACTAAAAGAACTTAATTTAATTTGCCAGACTATAATTTCCAGTGTATTAATTAAGTATATATAAATGGTTGAAACAAAATATTGTATACATATAATGCTTATTTCAATCTCCTAATTTCTACTAAAGTTCATACAGAATAAAGTAGGAAATTGTTTAATAAAATATTATGCATATATAATTTATTAATATGGTTTGTCGTCTTAGATACAAATATACTGTAATGGTAGGCTATGGATTTCCGTATGGATTTATGTTTACAACGACTATCATTATATAATAGGTACATACATTCAAAATATAATTATAAAAGTGCAATAGGTATACATAGACATAAAATAATAAAACTGGAATATGGAACTGGCAACATTATACAGTTAAATAAAATAGCACAACGGAATCTCAATTTTCAGTTGTATGTGTTTGTTTCTTTGTGAGACAGTATTCTCACAGTCGGTGCAAAGATGATTTCCAAAAAAATTCATCCTCAATATAAAGTTATCTGTAAACCTGGCTTTCTTTTTTGGATTTAGTCCATACCAATGGAATGATAAAAAACAAATTTCTGTCAAAACTCAATCAAAATTTCATTTGTTTCGACATTACTTTTGTGTGTCGTCATTGGCATTTCAGTGTGCATTCAGTATGTTGTGAGTTGGGTACCGTCTTACATTCCACGACAACATTGCGCAGCATTATCTAAGCCTAGGCATCGTAATTTCAATGGCACTGTTTTGTATTACTTCAATTATCACTTTATTTAAGATTGATGATCTCATGTGTTTAGCAAATATGATCACCATCTACGTCCAATATTTTGCAAGTAAGAACTAAACTACCAGCATTATTAATTTGTTAGCGTCTATGGCTTATTAAAAAAATTATCTCCCTGAAATTAAACGGTAACGTCGGAAATAATATCACTCTAACTTCCACTAGCTGATGTTAATTAAATTGAAAATTGAAATTAGACTTTTACTTTCGGAGTAAGAGTAATATTATTTCCGACTATGTACAATATTAATTTCATTTTAACGAGATATAATATAATATTTTATGAATGAAATGTATGTATTAGTTAAAAGCTATGTTAATTCTACGTACACCCAAGTTATTACATCGTATTATTATCAGGTGCCTAAAACTAAAAAATTAATATGGATATTTTTTCGCGTTTTAGGTAATTATTGCCAACATCCAAAACTATACATCACTAAGAGATTGGATCCAGTATTTGCGTGGATGATTAGGGGCTTGATTTCGGTGCCTTCTATCGTCGTTTTTATTTACTACGAATTTCAGGATTCTATAGTCTTTAAACCCACAATTTTTCCAGACAAATTTTCTTCCTTCGTAATCATAAAATTAGTTTACGCTGGACTTCTCTTTTATTTGGTGTATGGTCATATCTCTTTTGCGAATTGCTTGTTCCTGCCTTTAGTTGAGAACATTTATTACTGGGTTATAATTCATAACGAAATCAGGTAATTAAAATCTTCAAGAAATTATGTATTTATTATATTGTATTATTTCGAGCTCTTCATTTTCTATAATTTTGAGCTTATTTTGTATTATTTCAGCAATTAATTTTTTATTATTTTGAGCATTCTCTTTTGTATTAATTTCAATTATTTTTGGCATTTCAGTTTGCATTATTTTGAGCATTTGATTTGATAATATTTTGAGCACTCTATTTAGTATTAATTTTAACATTTTATTTTGTATTATTTTGGGCATTTCAGTTTGCATTATTCTGAGCAGATCATTTACTATTATTTTAAATATTTCATATATTATTATTTTAAATATTTCATATACTATTATTTTAAATATTGCATATACTATTATTTTAAATATTTCATATACTATTATTTTAAGGAATTTGTTTGCTATTATTTTGAGCATTTCATTTTGCATTATTTTGAGAGTTTACATTTTGTACTCAAATAGACGCGGAAACAAAGCATACTTTACAATCAAAAGTACACGCAGCCCGGAAGTATTGACTTTACTTGTGAGGGCCAATGGAATCATCAATAATGTCTTTAATAACGCTTGCCGAATATTCCTAATGCCATTGCAATCATTGATAACTCGAACGATTTTCTTTTGTAACTTGGTTTTGTGGAAATCATATTCTACAATGAAAACATCGGAGAAATGTCTGTTTGTAGGTCAATCATTGCTTTGCATGTCTTCCTGGACAGTTTTTCTTTACACCTACTCTAGATTATACAAAGCATCTACCTGCTGTAAAAAATCTTGGACCAATCACCACTCGAAAAACGAATATTCGCGTAAGTATGTAAAAATGCTGTGCAGGAGCTGGAAACCCGCAGCCGTGAAAATCGCGGATGTTTCTACAATTACAACAAAAAGTGTTATAAAATACATAAATTTAATTAGTAAAGGAACCATGAAATTAATGCTTGCAAAAACAAAAATGTTCTTTCACTAATAAATAACTCAGCACAACTGTAACCTAGCAATGAACAATATTTACTTTTGCGAGCAGCTACGACTTAAAATAATCATATCAAAGTTAAAATATTTTATTTGTAATGTAAATATGTATATGTAATGTAATATATCATTCAATTAATTAAAGCATGTAAACGTTTGGTTTTTGCTCAGCAGTGTTATTTGCAGCTTTCTGTACCTCAATAAGTTTTATATTTGATGTTATGAATTGCTTATGAAAGATTTCGTAAGGTAAAAGTATTTTTTGCCTTTTGCACAATTGCAAGTTAAAGTGTTGGAAATTAAGTTTAATAGATTCGAATAGTATGCTGTTGGAACTAGGGTTGGTATTTCCAGGAATGTAAGCATATCTGTCCCGGGAAATATGGATAAACGCGTAGAAATATGGAAGATTGCCAAATCGACAAAATATAACATTATTTATTTACATGGGAAATAGTTTATATAAAGCATTTATGCTTTACATTAAGAGATCTCAACAACATTCAATAAGCATTCGTTCTGTACTCGAATATTAGATTTTACTTTTTTCAATATTGTAATTGATTAAGTAGGATTATTCTAGTTTTTTCGTAATTTCCCGTATTTTTCAATACGGAGTAAGATTTTTTGGTTCCCATAAAATACCTATTTTTCCGTAAATGTCCTTTGTTCCATGTCTCCCTAACTTTCAACCCTGGTTGGAACCGATTGTTGCAAACTCAGTGGATATAAAAATGTTGCGTGTCTAAATAATATACGTTTTGGCGCATTTAGTCTTTTAATGAAACTACACACACAAACGCTTCTTCACCATGGAATTTTTTTCATCAGGACGTGACTTTCCATGCATTGTAATTAAGGCTGGAATTTCAGTAACACATCTCAATTAGCTTGTCAATGTCATCCTAATTTCTCAATTTGATAAGCATGTTGACGCCTGGATTAAATTAAAGTTTAGGTATTGTATGTCGAGCTATAATTTTATCAAAACATAGGACGCACTTAAAATAAAATATAGTCTCGTATAATAATCGGATGAATCCATCCGCGAGAAACATTGCTTCTACTGATAAAGATAATCACTTTTGGGGCCTTAAATTGTCTAGGATGCATACCCCCATCAAATATGATAGAAATGTAACTTGAGTAAGATTAAAATAAACATATAGGTATATCCACACATTTTAATCGGTTTAACATTATATATTGACTCTTTAATCAATGCTTCTAGTTTCAAAATACGGCCAAAGGGGTTATTCTAATAAATATCTGGTGGGTACATATAATATTTCATTCATATGACCCTTATTGGTGTACTATATAAACAGTAAGTATATATTACCAATAATTATGCTACAAGTGAGTTAGCTAGTGTATGCAGGGAAGTGTTTCTTGTAATTGTTTTGTTTTTGTTTTGCTATTCTTTTGAATTTTTTAGTCATAGTACAATCGCTAATTTTTGGCCCTAAACAGTTTGGAAGTTATGATCATGAGCAACTCAACTCAATTCAACTGAAATTCGTTTAGATAAAATGCTGAAGGTTTATTTTGTTGGGTATAAACATTATTAATATAACAAATAACTATAAAAAACAATAAATTGTCGGACAGAATATTGCATTTTATTTATCTAAGTAAAAGGTTGGAGCTTTGAAGCATTTTATAGTTGTTATTAATTCACTTCTTTGTACTAAATGGTTCTAAAGTAGGAACTCCTTAATAAAATATAAACTATTAATAGTGTATCTTTCCGTGAATCTGCAAAATTGATACATTAGTACCTACTTATAATTTTAATATGGACAAAAAGTAGTAGCATAATGGTAGGTTATGAATTTCCGTGTGAATTTATACGTGTAACTACACCATCATCACAAGAGAGACGTTAGAAACATATTAATAACGATATCAGACGTCAAGAAATAGAATTAGAATATTTTTAACTCAAGAACAGTACCACATTGAAACCTCAGTTTTGCAATTGTGTGCATGCAACTTCTTTCTATTAAAAATTAAAAGTATTAATTCTTACAATCAGTGCAAATATGATTTCCAAAAAATTCATCCTCAATATAAAGTTATCCGTGAACCTCGCCTTCTTTTTTGGATTTACCCCATACCAATGGAATGATAAAAAGCAAATTTCTGTCAAAACCCAATCAAAATTCCATTTGTTTCGATACTACACGTGTGTGTTAGCATTGACACTTCAGTGTGCATTCAGTATGTCGCGTGTTTTCTACCGTCTTGCATTCTACGATAGCATTGCCCAGCATTATCTGAGCCTTGGTATTGTGATTTCAATGGCACTTTTTTGCATGACTTCAATCATCAATTTATTTAAGATTGATGATCTCATGTGTTTTGCAAATATGCTTACCATCTATGTCCAATATTTTGCAAGTAAGAAATAAAAATATCAACATAATTTTTTTTAGCTAAAAAGTTTAAAAATGTCTGCAAATATTCTATAAAAATTACATAGTAAAGAAATTAGGAAACTAATACTATTAAGATTGATATCACTTTTTTACGTTGTAGATAATTATTGCAAAGATACAAAATTAAAAATGGCGAGTAGATTGGACCCGATAATGGCTTGGATGATAAGAGGCTTAATTTCGATGCCTTGTGTCGTCGTTTTTATTTACTACGAATTTCAGGATTCTATTATTTTTTTACCAACAATCCTTCCAAATGAATATTCTTCCTCTGTAATCATAAAATTAGTGTACGCTGGACTTCTCTTTTATTTGGTATATGGTCATATCTCTTTTGCGAATTGCTTATTCCTGCCTTTAGTTGAGAACATTTATTACTGGATTATAATACACGGCCAAATCAGGTATGTAATTTAAATTTTAAATAAATATTTAGAATTATTTTGTACTTTTCTATGTATTTCAGTTCGCATAATCTGTATTATTTTGTAAATAAAACATTTTTTTTAATTTTGAATGCAGATTGTAAAAATGTGTATTTTTTAAACAGACATGGAAGAAAAGTTTATTTTACAAAAGATTGTACACGCAGTCCCGAAGTGTTGACCGTACTTGTGAGGGCAAATGGAATCATCAATAATGTCTTTAATGCAGCTTGTCGAATATTTCTAATGCCATTTCAATCATTGATAACTCGAACGACGTTCTTTTGTAATTTCGTATTACTGAAATCCTTTGCCACAATGAAAATATCGGAGAAATGTCTGTTTGTAGGTCAATCATTACTTTGTATGTCTTCCTGGATAGTTTTTCTTTATACATGTTCCATACTATGCAGAGCATCCGGCAGCTGCAAAAGATCTTGGAACAAATACTATTCAAAAAATGAATTTTCTCGAAAGTACATAAAAATGTTGTGCAGGAGCTGGAAACCCGCAGCCGTGAGAATTGGAGATGTTTCAACAATTAAAACAAAAAGTGTTTTAAAATATATACACGTAATTAGTAAAGGAACCATGAAATTGATGCTTGCAAGATCATAAATTGTCTTGCATCAATAAATGAAAAGCATAGATTATTAACACTTTAATTATTATAAATTCATTATTTCTGCACAAGTGAAAATAATTTTACCAATACCTACTAAAATCACAGTGATGGAAACTTAAAAATATTTGAGAGGGAAATTGTAATGAAAAATGTAATTATTACATCACATTGAGTGAGGAAGAGAATAAATTATTTTACAATTTAAATCAAATAAACCATTGTGCGGAAATAGTAGATATTAAATATTTGCTACATAATATTGTTAGAATAATATTATATGTAATTTAGTTGCTTTCAGAGTCCACACAAGCGTCTTACAAGCAACTGAAGCAACTAGTTGGCTCTTATACCCCACTTGCAACTGTTGCGACATAAAAATGTATGTTAAGCAGCACCATATTATTATAGCACAACTACTTAAAATATCGACATGGTTTTTCAGACATAATTTATGTTGATGTCAATGCAATTAATTAAAAACTGTATAATGAAATTCTAAATTATAAATTTGCTCCTTTTTCATGTTCTCACCATCTGTTGCAATTAAATGCATTTCTAGTCAACAATTACCGCGGATTTCCATCATCTGATTTAAAATTCGTTGCCCGCTAACATTGTTGAGAATAATAGACAAATGAAGATGGCTCTCAGTGATTAAGATTGTAGATGTGCATGGGACTGCACTGGTGTTGATATCTATTAGAGTTGTAAGTATAATTATAATTAGTGTGGGTATGACGAAATAAACCAAATTGCTACTCAAGAAGTGGAGACTTCTCTATTGCTTAAACTTTTGTTTGTTTGTAATTATATTCATTTAGATTTATGTAGTGCATATCCCAGTACTAACATATTAAAAATTTCATTAGGTATGTTTTATATTATTTTTATATTATAACTAACACTAAGCAATAAAATGCACACACCAAAAATCACTTTTATCTAACCACTCTCAAATAGATTATATTATACCACTCTAAATTATCACGAACTTTTAATAGTTGCTATGTATCTATAGCAAATGTAAATATATTATAGCAAATGATAATTGTTTATTTATTACGTGATATAGGGTGTTCATTAAGTTGCGCTAGCTTTACTCAACCTCCCTCACTCGCCAATACATTAAATCCACATGCTGATGGCATTTCTTCTTCTAATTTTGCGTTCATATTCCCTACCAAAATTCATCAGAGGTTTTTACCTTATAACGCTTTTCGCACTGGGGTAAATACAAATCGGGGGTCCCTATGCAGGAACCGCTTTTTGGGTCAAAATAATATAATATTATATCAAATTTGCGCGTAGCGTGCAAAATTTTACGATATGTTTGCATTTCTGTGGCAAAAAACTCCTTTTATTAAATATTCTCCTTTTGGGGGTCCCCAGAAACTTGGGGGCCCGTATGCGACGAATATCTTTCTTAGCTGCTATTTACGCCAGTGGCTGTTCGATGCAACGCCCACCTTCTTGAATGCACAAATTCAAGCGACGGATCCATTAGAATCTGACATTTTGAAGCATTTCCGGGGTCACTGTTAAGAACAAATCGACGATCCTAGCCTTTAATTCTGCAATGCTGTTAAGGTTTCATCTCATACACTTTGTATTTAATATAATCCCAGAAAAAATCCAAGGTGTCAAGTGGCACCCTTTATAAAGCCACTATATAAATTGCGCTTCATAAGTTAACCTTCTAAATAGAAAAAAAACTATAAACAGACTTAAGGGCATGCAGCAATTAGTCATTGATTAGTATTATTGAAGTGCCAATTAAATTATGTTGAAAAATTCTGCTGTTGCTATGGCTCATATTAGCTAAAATCTATATAATGATGAAAATATTTTATTTCTTATTTTTTAAACATTGTACATTAAACTGTATCTTTACACTTTTGTAATAAATACCTACTATAGAAGCGCTAATTTTTCATTACATCGTAGATAGATTATTTACAAACTATAATCAAAAATTTTCAAACGTAGATTGTGTTGTTTGAAATCAAGTCAATGTAGTGTGGGTGAGTGCATGCAGATTTCGTTTATGCGCCTACAGAATCTTACAGGCATGCGAATTGTATTAAATTGGTTTTCCTAGAAATATTGCTATGTTAGAGAGCTGAAATGAGTATACAGTTTCGTATTATAACGTATTGCTCTTATGTCACATTTGACCCTATTCGTTTGAGTATAAAACTCTTGTTTCCGCTATATGGTATGATTGATCTATAAGTGTTCTACCGTTTAGTTTGTGATTGGAAAACTGAATAACGTCATAATGATTACCAAGTTTATATAGAGCTGTCACTTATTTGCATAATGTTTACTAATAGAAATCTATAAATACATAATATGGAAGAATTATTGGAAGGATTATTATGACAGTCATTATAATAATATACTCAAGCAATGCTTTCTTGTATTTCTGCTTATAAATGTTAGTCCAGTGCCATTATATCAATAATATTTAAGACTATAGAATAACTTACCATAAATAACATTATGCACGTTATTCAGTAGCGGAGATACTGTATAAGAACGTTGGGGGTGAATTCTATCTATCTATCTATCAGTCTGTTCACTGAGCTAGTGTGAATTTATAACATATACGTATCAGTTATAAATTGACACCACTACATCTACACTTATTTTTCGACCACTAATTTCAAGCGTAGGTCACAAATGGTGGGGTCGGGTTGTTTTGGGGGGATTAAGAAAAATTTGAAATAGTTTCTTACACTACACGACGCTACTCCTTTATCCAATTTTTCAAAATAGTTTATTGGTACACATAATATTTTATAATGGGTTTACAATTGGTTGCATCTGACGATGTAAGTTGCAGTGAAGTGAAACACACAATCAGAATTGTAAATGTGAAGTTTGGGGTTTATTGCAGAATATCCTGTTGAAGCATGAGTTGAGCATGACTAATTGTTTAGTCAAGACTGATGATACATCCTTATCAATACATCACGCTGTATCAGATTTTCTAATTTAGTAAACTGTAGTAAAAGTTTTTATTTCATTGATATGGTGACCAATTTAATAAGTACCTACATAAAGATAGGAAGATAACATTACAGAAAATCAATTTACAAGTGCCCAATAATTTGTTGATTGAATCCTTAGTCAAAATTGTTCCTTAGTGGTAGGGTAACATTATGTGTGAAGGGAAATCGAATGTATAAACAATGTCATTTTAACCAGAAAGAGACATTTAATACTGTTATAACTTAAATACTTACATAATAGTAGTATACAATTTTGATAAAAATGAAATGATAAAGGATGTGAGTTTATATACAATATGATATGGCTCGACGCTCGACACATTCTCATTGTAAAAGCTTGGACACAAGTGAAGTAGGAATATGGAATACATAGGCAGCAACAAATGAAGAGTAAGGACTAGAGGTGTTGATTGGGTCGACCTTTCTCAACCCCGACCCCTTGTTTTTTTGGGTCCCAACTTTCCAAACCCAATCCCAAAATCTAGAATACAGATTTTTAAAACCGCAACCTCAAAGTACAAGACTGGCACAAGTAGTACAACTAGAACACCAACTCTTTCCACACAGGGAAAAGTTTAACTTTAAAATATTTATTTGAAACATTACACTGTAAACGGCAACATTAGAAGTACACTAAATCATAATACGTCACTTATTGCTTTGGATGCTCACGGCTTCGAGCGCCAAAAATAAAAATATCTGCAAAAATTGGTTTTTCTGTTAAGTAATGATGTAATGGTAGGAATAAGTTGTTCTAGATCCATCAACCTACTGCAGTATGGTATAACTTCAGAAACAAATTGTGAACTATTCAAACCAAACCGCAAACGAACTTTTTGTATTCTAACAACAACCATACTAGAGCGACAACGAGCCGAGCCGGCTCGATAATTTTCGAGCCGAGTCGGATTTTTTACACACGTTTTCGAGTTCGAGCCGAGTTCGATCCGGACGTTTTTAAGCCGAGTTGGAGCCGGAAATTTTCGAGCCGAGTTCGAACCGAGCCTGAAAAAATGTGTGCGTTGCCACCTCTAAACCCTACCCCTTAATTTTGAGGCATCGACCCCAACCCTATCTAAACCAGGGGGTCGGGGTTGACACCTCTATTAAAGAATAAATTAAGTGGAAAGATATTCACATTAGAATGTGTCTAGAAGCTACAAATTTCACAAATGGAAATGTTAGAACTGAACACAATAAATAATATAATTAATGTATTCAAAACTTATTGTGTACAAATTGTGTTGTACCTGAAGGCAAAATATTTATACTAAGCGTAGGTAATTTATGATTTTAGCATGACAAGAAATGTAAGTTATCATTTCATAACACAATATTCTATGAGCATAAGCGAAAAGGGCAGTAGGTACACTTCATGTTTAGCCTTAGCCTTATTTCGGATGACGAGTTCTTCACTCGTAGTGAGTCATCTTTATTTATTTGGTTCAAGCTGTTATTATAAATAGTAAATGTTGTATCCGAGATAGGTACATGGAGACAGTTATTTCATTATTAGTCACTAGTGTATCATAGAAAACGACGTTAACAAAAATGTGCATAAATTCACACACAATGAATCTAGTCTGTTTGGAATGAATAATAAATGTCCAACAATACGGTCGTTAGCCCGCTTAATCATACCAAATAACCAATAGCTCTTCTTATTTAAATCCCGCTGTATTTTTAAACCATGGTGATACGATGTAAAAAAACTTTTAGGTATCTATGATGTGTGCATTTTTCTAAAGTTTTGTTTTGAGGATAAGGAAATTCCTTAACCTGAACAAGCACACCTTAAATCGCCCTTAAATCGCATCCCCTTAAAACACGTCCTCAATTTTAGATGCATATACGGATGGGTTATTTCTACAAACGAGTTTGTGTTAGTTTCAATTGGGGGAAGGGCTGACATCGGTTGTTTATTGTTTATGAGCGTGTACATCGGGTATTATGTGCCAAACGGAAACAATCGGCCGGCTAAATGTTTTAGTTAAGACCATGTGTGTCAAGAAAATAACTAATAATTCTCTCTGGTTCATGAGATATAGAATTTTGAAAGTTTATTGTCCCACTTAATGAATATATACTCAGCACTCAATCAAATAGTATAAATAAGATTGAAGATATAAAAATAAATTAAACATAAAATGCATGAGAATATTATATAAGTCCAATCCAGTTCCTTGTTAGTTCTATTTTGAATATATGTATGTTATCCTGAATTCCTGTGTCCTGAATAACTAGTTTTCTATTTGTTTAAGTGACATTATATTTTTAATCTGTATTTCTACCTTGACATCAAAATGTTTGTTTTAATCCAATTTTAGAATGCGTAACTTGTTTTTGAAAGGTCTGCATATAAATACTTGAAACTTGAATAATAAATACACTCTATTTAATCAATGCCCAAACGAGGAAATTGGTAGTTGATCGTGCTTTAAAATTGTCATCGACAATCAATAGTGAATATAGAAAATCATTTTTGAAATTAAAGCTTGTCGCTATCAACACAATATATCTAATTCCATCAAGTGTGTGTAGCAAGTGTAATCTTAAATAATTGAAAGTGATTTATTATTCGTGTGCATATCATACTTTTATACTTGTGTATATCATAACTAAATTAAGGGAAGTAATGAGTTAAATCTTTTAGTGGAATAATAAAAAAATTACAAGCTTCGAAGGTTGTGTGTTTAAGTTTTTCCACAGTTTAATCGTTCCAGATAGCCCCATTTGATTTCCAAATTTTTGAAAATTGAAAAGCCAGCAACGCAACATTTTAAACGATCTATTTGCCTCTTTTGACAATTCCTTAGCCATTATTGAACTGAAAAACTGTTTACCTTTGCTCATACTAAAAAACAAACCTATGCGTTTGAAAAGTTTGGACGAATTATGATTCTTGTTTGAGTTATAAAGCGCAAAGGAAAAGACGCATGTTAAATAATATATGAATTGACAGACATATTGCAGCAGTACAGTCAAATCATTTTTATAAAGAAGCCGTTGCCACTCAATGATTCTCGTCTATTTATATTATGTAACAAGTTAAACGACGTTCGCCAAGTCTTATTTTGCTAATCACATTATCCTAAGTGGTAACTCAAGTAGCAAGAATTTTATTCATTTAATTTTATGCAATGCATGGGTGAATTCTCTTTAACTCTCTTTCATTTGTACCTACTTATAATTTTCACGTAAGTGTCAACTTGTGATGTCGTTTAGAATTTGCTATTGTATTTACTCAATGATTGACCATGAACTTTTTCAACGAAGAAACGTTTAATGCATAATTTGGTAACGTTTTGTTAAGTGACATAACTAAGCATATAACTTACAGTTTTCTTACAACTGTCTTTTTACTTTACCAATTATAATACTAATGACATTAAGTTAAATAATTATAAATGTTAATTGTTCATCAATTAGATTTTATAAACATACATTTAAACAAGAATAAATGTGCAGTATTAATATTTAAAGATTATAATATACAATAAATATTGATTACTTAGTAATCTATAGTAATGCCTTGCATTTACATTTAATTCAGAACATCAAGTATTTGCAATAAACCAACAGTACAATGTAGTGCAGTTGGTGTTTTCCCATTCAGATAAATGTACCACTTTATATTAATTATTTTAATAATTACATAATAATATCTGGAAATACTAATACGTGGAAATATCTGTTATTGTTTACAAGTTTAGTCAACGAATTAGAACTACCTATGTATGAAGGCATTTGAAAGTGCAATGGTGAATAAAATACAACGTTGAACTCTGCAAGACACTAGCAAAAAATAAAATAAGATAAGAGTGTCCTAAGTATATAATATATCAGCATTTCTGTGCATGACTGAATGAAAGCATCATTATCCAGTTCCGAGAAGCTGACCAAGGACGATTCATTCCTTTGTTGTACATACACTTGACATATAATAGTGCTGGAGACATATTAAAATTGCAATGTGCATGTGACAGCTAAACGACCTACAAATAACAAGTGCTACATCAGCGGAAGTGTTTGGCAAGATATATTTACATTTTACTTTACACTACGCGGTAATACTTATTGTATTACATAAATTGGAACTCACAGAGCCCGTGTCTCACAGTAGAACGGCTTGGTCACTCACAAAGCCTTTCTTAAAGTTATTCCTCAATAAAATCCCCCAATTTTATATTTACTTCAACAAAAAACATTCAAAAATTGCATTTAAAATTTCATAAATTGTCGACCTATTGAATTTATAAAAAATGTCACTTGTTTGGACAGACATTTGTTTCGAAGGACGAGGTTCCTTGCTAGCGACTTGTATTAGAGGATTTTGTTGTGCGTGTTGTATGAAAATCCCAGAGTTGAAAATATTAACCCAGCTCAATGGAGAAATTAAGCTTGGAGAGTTGACAGCGTTAATGGGACCTTCTGGAGCTGGGAAGTCTACATTGCTCAAGTGTATTACCCAAGGGTGCAATTATTCCGGATTTAATGGCAAGCTTCTTGTAAATTCTAAGAATGTCCGGGCGAGTTTCATCACACAGATTGAAACGGACCACTTGCTCCTCAACCTCCAAGTACACGAAAGTCTT
>JAQFYB010004917.1:0-15120 GCA_034694085.1 Pogonognathellus longicornis
TGGTTTCAATAACTGACACGCAGTGTTAATACCCCAGTGACATTATGTAAGGAGTCTTTCATTTTTATTATGTGGGTTTGGGGTGCTATAAAACAAGTTTTGGGTACTTGCATAGAGGTTTGGGGTGATGCGAGACAAGTTTCGGGGTTGATTTGCGGTGATTTGATACGAGTTTTACAATTTTTTCTAAGTCCAAAATAAATGTTGCAACTCAAAAAAGTACTAATTGTAAGTCCCACGACCCCGCTTGTTCTACTACAACCACTTTTTGATTGACTTTTTGAACACAATTTTGACACAATTATATTATACATTACACACCGAATACCAAAATTGTAATGATGGAGAGCAATTGAATATTTACGCCAATACTGCATTGTGGTGAAGAAGTTTTACTTAAGAACAAGGTATTAATAGCTATACAAAGGGTTTGCAAACGAATCAGCCTTAATTTTTGGAACCGAAACCAAACCGAATCAGTAAAAACCGGACCGAAACAGAATATACACAAAAAACCAAGAACCAAATCCGAAAAAACCGTTCGGTTTCGACTTCTCTAGTAAGTACTGACCCCTGTCCGAAAATCTAAAATGTTATTTTACCACTAAACTGTAAAAAATATTCATTGAACTTAAAATATATTTTACTACACACTAATTTTATTCTTGTAGTTTGACTGGTGTTGATTTTAACCCAAATTATGACAATTTTATGAACTAATTTGTGTTTATTCAATTTGTACCTCATATTGGAGTTTGCCCCTCCCTGAAGGGAATTTCAGATGCGGCCATGCATAATATATCTCTTGTAACTAATTTTTACATTTACTTTGTATTGTACATTTACATTGTAACTAACTTTGAACACTTTGAAGGTTATAGTATCATTTTTTTATGTGACACGACACAGTCAAATACAAAGAAAAGTGATATTTTCTTCTTAATAGTAATAAATATGGTACAGAATTGTTACGTTTCACTTTTAATGCCTATAACTTTGAACCCTTCAGGAATAAAATTATTTAATTGAGTTTGACTGAGAATCAGTATTTCGAATTGCGATGACTTTCGAAAATTTATTTCGGCGATCTGCGCCTGTAGGGTTGGGAAGTCCATAAATATTATAGCTTAGCCCATCGATTTCTTTCGTTTCTAACAGAACACGCCCAAGCTTTGGCGGCGTTGGTAAAGTTGGAAGTTTTCCAGCTGTTTTTGCAGTGGGTGAACGATTTTTTATCGAATTTCTTCTTTCTGGTTGCTGATTACCCGAAAATTGTGGATCGTCATCTTCAATGCTTATAACTTCCACGTCATTGTCAGCAGGTACAAAATTTGTGGTTGCTTCGGCATTAGCCGAAGAAATATATGAGGAATCTTGAGACGCATCGCTATAGTCGCTAATAATAATTTCTTCAATTTCTTCCCGACTACAGTCCAAACTTGGAGTTGAAAGTAGCGAGGAATTTTCAGTTGAGACTTTCACGTTTCCACGATTGCCTTTCTGGGGCGTTTTCATTTCTGTAACACTTATGCTACCCTTGAAGTTCTTCCTTTCTTTTGGCTTGAACAATTTTGGAAAATGATAATGACCCATGTGAATAGCAATTCCGGTGTAATCAAATTGTTTGGGACAAAATGCACAATTTACTCTTCCATTGGTGTCGGGAATGACGTGTTTGGAGACAATATGATTGATAAAAATGTCAGGGTTACATGGCAAAGATTTCACACAAACCCAACAGCGTTTAAGTCCATGTTTACGTTGACATTTCGAGGCTGCTTTTATATCCCTGTAACTCACTTTGCACACAGGACAGGTCAAGAATAGTCTAAGATCTTGGGTGGTCCGGGTAGAAATATCATTTTCGACTGCACATTCAACTTCTTCTTGTTTTCCAAAGTCTGGTATAACGATTGCATTGCTAGACTGCGGCCTGATTTCGGCACAGATACTCTGACTAGATCTTAAAGACATTGTAGAATTATGTCGAGTCCGTTTTTTAGACGGACTGTAAAGAACAGGTTCTTCTAAAATTATGTCTTCGTCGATTACTTGAATATCTTGCGTTTCATCTTCTTCCATTTGCAAAAGTTCATCCTCGTTTATGCTTGTTGCAGATTTTTTATTTCCGGTATCCTTTTCAGCTAATTCCCGAATATCAACGATTTTAATTGCATTCTTTTGCTTTCCACTTTTTCTTCGCTTCCTCCCTCTTCTCTTTTGTCTTCCAGTCGTTTCCTCTTGTCTATTTGATCCTTTCTTATTGTTAGTTTGAACAGCAGGTAAGTCGATTACAACCTCTTGAGAAAGCTCAGCTTCAATTTGTACATCTTCTATTACTTTTTTAGGACCACTATTTACGACGAAAAAAGCTTCTTTGCAACTGAATGCAGCTTCAAGGTTTTTGCACGTTTCAACGTGGTTTATCAAACGATAAAGACTGTAAGAGGGGAATTTTTCATGACACCCAAAACATTCTTTGTCAGCGTATGAATATTTCCCTGCAAGGCAGGACCCACAGGTGGTAGACAAGTGTGAAGAAAATTCTAAAATTGAAATTAGAAGGAAAATATACGTTATGGCTATATAATAAATTATTTCGAAATAATGGAAAATTTATTTCAAATTAAAAAAAATGTAAATGATAATTGAAAAAGTTAAAATTATTGATTTTAAAAACAGATTTTAACACATACGCACTACAGACTGCTCGAAATTTTAGATATTTAAAATACAAGTAAGCAGGAGTAGATCAGGTTTACCTAGTTCAGTTTTGATGATAATGTTACAGTTAAGACATTTCATTATATCGCTGGTTGGCACTACTGCATTTTTCTCGGCTATATCTTTATAATTAATCAAGATAAAAAATACATGAGTTGTGCTCTTAACTACAATCATTTTTTTCAATAGAATACGCCTTTACCTGATTGGCTTTTTGAAGGAATAATTACATCCGATGTGTCACTACGACACACATTATTTTCTTCTAAAGAACTGTTACTAATATCGTTAACAGTAAGAATTTCTGAGTCATCATTCCGGAGAAAACCTAATCAATGACAACAGGGATCAAACAATATTAATCTGGTTCAGGGTTAGCAAAGCTAGGGAATGGTTGTCAATTTCTCTGATAAATATCCATATGGCATAAATGTAGAAAATGTCAGATGCGGCATTTAGTTGATTTTTAACAACAATTCCTGTCTTTTTCCCGTATTCCACTTTTCAAATTAAGATCTGATAATAATACTAACATTAAGTATAAAGTGCGAGAAATTTTCAGATTACATACATAACACACCTTAACTGTAAACAATATAAGTTGAAAGTCGATATTGAATAAATATGCAAAGTTCACTATTGCTTACTTGGAATAAACTCCGCTTCGTCATCCTGTAATAGATTTTTGTAGAATCTCAGTTTTACATTACTACCCGGATCATCCGTTCTTGAAATCCTGCTCTCAAAACCATTGGTGCTGATTTGAAGCAATTGAAAAATTGTAAAAATATTCGGTTCATCCGCTTTTTTGTAAGCAGCCTCCCCACAATAAAGTAAGAAAAGAACTTGAACAACATTAACAACTTTAACGTCAGGAAGGTGAATCACAGTTAATTCGGAAGGATCCTACAAAAATGTAATTCATTCAACAAAATTAATGTAGCATAGTTTCCCGATTTAAATTAAACATGAACCAACATTACAAAATATTACTGCTAACTAAAAATATTACCTCGGTCCACAGAAGATCGCTCAGCCATGCCGAGGCAGCCATTAAGAAAATGCGGTGAAAGGGAACGTGCCCATCGTCACAAACTATATGAGTGTCAGCCAAACTGTGCACCCTGTCCAACTGATCTTTGAGTAGACGTTCCGCGATTGACGGTCCTGTATACTTTGCAAAAGAAGAATCATTTCCAATTTCATCCTCGCCAACAATAATTGGAGTTGCGGTGCAAGGTTCTAATTTTATTAATCCTTCCTCAGAATTGACGATCGTCACAACAGGCGATTTTGTTGATTCTGCTATTTCTGCTGAAGGAATATCTTTAGGAGGAGCAGCTGATGTTGACGTTAACATCTTTCACCGCCGGAATCTTATATATCCTTTATCCTTAAATGTTAAAAGTCAATTTCTTAATTAGTCAAATTATAAAAAAGCTTTTAGTCTATATGAATCATATTATATGAATTAATTAATAAATATATTGGACTAATAATGAATAATTAAAGTAAAATTGAAAATTGGCATGACTTAATTTGTAATTTGTGTTTATATTTTTATCTCACTCTTTTCTCACCCACCAGAAACAGAAACCAATTATCGCTCACTCAGTCAGTAATAACTATGCTGTTATTCTTAATTAACTAATGGCTGAAATAACTAACTACACTAGACTCTCACTCACACAATCATACAATCCAACGCAAGAACTCAAACTATCAAAAGGCATTTTATTATTTGTAAAATTTGTAATCGATCAGATAGAGCTACGAATCATAATAAACTTCCGATCCGAATATTATTACGAGCCGCGATTCATTGCCAAGCATTGTACTCGTAGTTTAGTCGTACCGTGTCTTTGTTTGTGCCATCGTAAATCATAAATCATAGCATGATTTCTATTTTGACAGCGTGAGTTGAACTAATCTTCAATGAAAATGGGAAAAAAATGTTGCACAATGTTCCAGCAATATTTTGTAATTAATATAAATCATTCAAATATTTTATACATTAATTTTAGGATTAACTGTAAATTTTAAAGTTTAAGAACAAAATGATTTTTAAATTTAAAATATTATAGTCTAATAAATCATAATTCAATTTTTAATTTTGCAATTTAATTTATGAAATAAATGATAAATTCATACTGAAAAAATAATAAAATAATAAAACACAGTATAATATTTTTCACACACTTAATTGTAATTCATTCAGTGATGATTATAAATTAAATATCTCTATGGCTGGCATTTTTCATCTCTTGTGAACATCTTTTAAGTGGACACTTTCATCTCTTCATGCCTGTTCCCAAGCATGGGGAGAGGATTTCGCAATTTTAAAGCATATCACAGATATTATTGAAACTTTTCAACATTTCAGCTTCTTAAACCTTTGTTATTTCAAAAGATAATTTACATTAACTTATTAATGAAAATCATAAATGGTTTTGAGTGACCAGATTTTTATTAAAACAATTATTTTTTGATCAATAAATTTCATAATTATTAACACACATTTAAAGTTAATCTGAAAATTAGCTGCAAACAAGTAAATCGACCAAAAGCTTTTATATATTTCATTTATATCAGGGTTGGGTAAGTTACATATAATTTTCAGCTAAATGTAATTGAAATACAAATTACAAATAATTTTCAGCTAAATGTAATTGAAATACAAATTACAAATAATTTTCAGCTAAATGTAATTTACTTTACTTAACTTTTAATTACTTGTAATTAAAAAAAATTACAAGTACCTAATTTTCAGCTAAATGTAATTAAATTAGTTAACTTAATCTCAAAGTTATCACAATGTCAATGTCTATCCAAATATTTAATTTCAGCCAAAATGGCCAAAGATTTAGTTTAGCACAGCCCCCCCCCCCCATAGGGGAAGAGTTACGTTAGAGATATTTTAAATAATCAAAACTTTTACTCACATCTGACATTTACAAGCTTTTGTCAAACTTTTGAATTTAACCCCATTGGGCCTTGATTTGCTATGTCTGGCACTTAATATTACTATACAATACATAATCGCTTAAATTTTTTATTTGGTTATAATCGAAAGCGCTTAATTTTCTGATTATTTTCTTGAGATTGTATCCCCCTATTATAATGGTTCGTTTATTTTCAAGCATCCCATAGTATTTTACCCCTTTGTCAGGTCAAACTTTGAGGTCAATTTGTGGACGATCCCCACAATTCCCCACTATAGTCCAATTGGTAAAGTTGTAGTTCCGATGCCGATATTCTATTTTCAAAATCAATTGACATTTTCTTGGGGAATCGTGGGCAACGTATTTTAAATGCTTGCAAAGTTTTAACGTGAAAATCGGGTATTTTCGGTTAATGTAGTACGAATTAACCGATTTTTCTCTTTGTGGCCTTGAGAAGCATATGACCGGCACTGCGGAATTGTGTACAATTCTCATTATTCTGCCGATTAAATTATTTTAGTTATTGGCTTGCGTGCGTGCAATCCGAGCGGAGTGAGGATTGCACCCAAGACTCCTTGTAGCGTTGTCAAATAGTGCCGTGAACCTTACCGTTTAGTTACAATTATTTGTAACCCGACATCGTGAAAAAACATTTATAAACTCACATACAATTGCGAATACGGTTCAAGTCGCAAATTATTTGCTTGTATATTTCATTTTTAGATTTTATTTCATGCTGTGCAGTATGTGCACCTTAACTTGTAATATTGTAATCCTGCTGGCTACTGGCTAGGTACTTACTAATCTTCATTAAACAATAATATTACCTTTTCTACCTTCGTATTCCTCCCAAATAACATACCTACCTAATCCAATTTTTGACAGGGATTGAAAATATAAGGTGTAGTAGAAATCGAAATAATTAATTTTGAGGTTAATATTATTAAGCCGTTAAATGCCTCAAGAAATGAAAACCCTAATTTTGAGTAATGTGAGTAAAAACATAGTTTCAAAAAAGTGGGTCAATTGCTCAGCCTGTATGTATACGGCCCTGGTCTCAAGATTCAAAATTAAAAAATAGATATGAATTCTTTTTATCGTTGACTACGTTATAATATGTCAATTGTATTATGTAGATACCTTCTTTATTTTATTACATTACATTACAGTGGCTTACAGTAGCGTATTTAGGGGGCTAAAGTCCCTTGCAAATTTTTGGACTTTACACTAGATAAAATCAGGTTTCTCCCAAAATCCAAAAAAGAGGTTATTTTCTGTGGTGAAAATGCAAAAATTCTCAAAAAATTTCGAGTTTGTGGAAATTTCCATTGATTTTGGCCTAATTTTGCGCAAATTTGCTCTATAACAATGGTTTGCTCAAGCCCCCCATATGTGACCTGGATACGCCCCTGGTGGCTTTAGATACTGTTATGCTAATGTTTTGTCCGTAAGTCTGTCCTTAACTCACACATCCTTTATCTCTGCAATAGCCACATCTGTTGTCAATCATCAATAGTTAAAGCCACTCTGTTTATGTGTTTATAATGGTCTATTTTCATTGCCATTTTTTAATACCTTTGTATTGTATTGCAGCATTTATTAAAAAATACGTTGAGGAATATTATATCGACGGACTCCTTACAATTAGCTGCTATGAGAATTCGAGCTACTTGCAGTTGCAGAAGCTGGGATATTTTTATGGTAAGTTAAGTATGACCTTGGGGAAACTACTCTGCAAACTTTGAGATGACCATGAATAAATGAATAACAAATAACATACACAAGTATTTTTATTTGTACTTTCACGTCTAGTTTAGAATAATTACTAAGTCTAGATGCATTTATAAATGAAACAATATTATATCTCCTTATGCCTCGTATTGAACATAATTGATGGGGAATTCCGTTTAATTCTTTGAGCTACATTTTTAAAGTTTATACCACAAATATATATTATTATGGTGGATTAATATTCTTTAAACTTTCCTTTCGAAGACGTTGTTAAAATTGATTATTCCAGAATCATGATGAAGAATGAAAGTTTCTTTATTTCTTCAAGCATCTAGCAACATTAATTAATAAATGAGACGCACCAATTTTAAACATTAAGGTTTCAAGGCGTATTTAATTATCACCACTAACAGGGAAATGTTATGTACATAAATAGATTGGTTATCAGTTTCCAGATGTGAAACAAAATTAATTATCAACGTGCTGTATAAAATTAATTCAATTCATAAATAATCTTACTTTTAACCTTGAAGCTACACGTACTTAATTGACGCGCAATAGTACCTCCTATTACATTACATAGAAAAGCCGAAAGAAGCATATAATCATATTCGGGCAATAAATACGTATAAAAACTAGGAACTATTTTTGAGTCTGTAACAATACATTAAATATTTCCTACGTTGAACAAATTAATTTATTACTATGTATATGCTTAAAAATTAAGTTAAATTCAACTTAATTACAAAAACTCTATTTTGACACAAACTACAAATGTATAAATATGTACTTAAGAGGGTACATTACATTTAGATGTATCCTTCATTCCAGCTAATTGTAAGTTAATTTAATACGTGTAAATAGTATGTTATAACAAATAATTGGTAAACTATTTAATTAAGTTTTGAGCCGAAGTTAACCAGTACTGGTAATACTAACTAATAACCATTAATTTAATCATATTTACGCATGTTTTGCTTTTCTGCATACAAAAACAATGTACCCTGTAACTCTTAAATTTAGAAACACTTTAAAATGTTTGCCACTACCACTAACAATAAGCAGTATTTTTAACCAACAATTTTAACCCAATAAAGCCCAATTCTTCAGGCTTTAGGTACGCGTTCATCAACTCGTTTACAATTTACGCAGCACGAACGAACAAGAAGCACTAAATAACATAAATACTTACAAGTTGTATTACAATTAATTAGCACTAGACAACTCGCAACTAACAACTAAAAGTCTTTGCTCTTCTGAACTTGAATTTTGTATTTCCTTACAATTGGGACAAAACTTTACTCCTCTACAATCGCATTATTATTCTACACATTTAATTCAAACGACAATTAACATTTATTTAACCAAACACCATGTTTACATATTTACTTTGCAATTGTAATAATATGATTGCATACTATTTTTTCTTTTAGAACCACAATCAGCTGTGCATTAATGTTATTATTATTTATAATAATAAATGGCATTGTTATTAACTGGGGGTTTATTTTATTTATTACCCAGCTGATCCAGTTTTCTAAGTGGAATTAGTTTCGACATCCGTATTTCTTATGGCGATTACTTTCGAGAATTTATTTTTCGGGTCTGTACTTGTGGGGTTGATAAGTCCATAAATGTTGTAGATTTGCCCATCAATTTCTTTCATTTCCAACAAAACACGTCCCAGATTTGGCGGTTTGACTAGAGGAGGAGTTGGTGGAAATGACGTCATGGTCGCGGATGTTACAGTGGAAGGAATACTGGAACGTTTTTGCTCAGCTGATAGAGAATTTCTTGTTTTTGGTATTTGTTCAATGTCGTCAAAAAATTCCAAATTTCTCACATTAGGAACAAAATCAGGGTCGTCCCCATCTGAAGAAATTGTTTCGCATTCCTCAGACTCTTCGCTGATGACAATTTCTTCCACGATATCTCCATTACTGTTCACGCTTTGATTTGCGGGTGTGGCAGTTGCGAAAGAATTCTTTGGAGCCTTTTCATTTGCAAGGCCTCGATTAAGAGTTTCCAATGTTTTAATTTGTTTTGCACTCAGACTTTTATTTATGTCTAAATCTTTTGTTGTTGTTTCGAGCAATCTTGAAAAGTGATAATTTCCCATATGAGTATTGATTCCTATATTGTAGCCAAATTGCTTCCCGCAGAATGAACACGACACTTTTCCTTCAGTCCCGGGAATTATATGTTTTAAGTTGTGTTGCAAAAAATCTTGACCATTAGACGGCACGAGTTTCAAACATATCCAGCAACGTCGCAATCCATGAGTTCGAAGACATTTTGAAGCTGTCTTCATTTTGATGTAACGTTTTTTGCAAACTGGACATGTAGTTAACAAAAGTCTGAGATCTTGTACTGGCACCGTTGAAATGTCTTTGCAGCATCCACTTGGGTCATTTTCTATCACATACTCAATTTCTTCTAGATCTTCAAAATCTTGGATCACCACGGCTTTTCCAGGATGCATCACTTCGCTACTACAGCCAGCTGCTGAAGATGAGGATGGTTCACAGCGTGGCTTTTTGCTATTTGGAGGATGAATTATTTCTTCTTCAAAAATGACGTCATCGTCTTCCTCTTCTATTTCATGGATGTCTTGTTCTTTCTCTATAACCTCCATTTCAATTTGTTCCCCATTTTCGTTAACATTTTCAACAACTTCTTCCTTTTCACCCAACTCACGAACATCCACAATCTGAATTGCTGCTTTTCTTTTTCCACCACTGTGTTTTCGTTTTTTTCCACGAGTTTTCTGACGTTTCCGACCCTTTGTTTTTGCCTCTTCATTTGTTGATCCTTTTCCAACTGACTTTGATCCATGCGGAAATATTTCGTTTCCCATTTCGTCAAGTTGGTCGACATTTTCTTCTTTGACGCTGACGGGAGGAAGATTCCCATTTACAAATTGAGAGGCTGTAGCACTAAAAGCGACCTCGAGGCGTTTGCATGACTCAACGTGATTTATAAGTCCGTATAAATTGTATGATGGAAATCTTCCGCGACATCCAAGACATTGTTTATTAGCGTACGAATATTTACCAACCAAGTGAGATCCACATGAGCTAGACAGATGTTCTGATAGACCTGGAAAAGCAGATTATGGGATTATTGAATGAAAAAAATAATAAGCAGTAAATACGTATTGTATAATTGTAAAAATTATTATTTGAAAAAAGATTATTACTTTCTTCCGATGTGTAAATTAAGTCGCAGTATCGGCATTTAATTTTGTAGTCTGTTTGTATTATTGCGTCGTCATCTTCCGACATTTCCATTTTTATTGACATGAATTTAGCCGTTTCTGCTTTATCTTTTATAATAAAATTGTAACAAACAATTATATTTTATATTTTCATGAAGCAGTTATGAAATTCATTAATGGATTGATAATTATTTTATTGCAATTTTACCTATTTGACTTTTAGAAACAACTTTTGGTCCTCGTGCTTCCTCAACTTCCTGATATTGAACAATTTCATTCCCAAGAAGTCCCGCATCACCCTCATTTTCAACGTTAGCTTCAATAACAGGAATTTCCGGACTGTCGCTCTGTATAATATCTGACAAAGAAATAAATATTTTATTTTCCATGAAGCACTTCTGTACTCAGAGCATTGATAAGTCAGTAAAATGGCGACTAACACTAATAAATAAACAAAAAATATCACTTACTTGGTATAAAATCTTCTTCTTCAGACTCAAATTCTTTTTCATAAAATCGTAGTTTTCCTAAAATAGTTCCATCTTCAGGTTTCGAGTTTCTAAATTGAAGGCCTTCGGTGCTCACTCCGAGCATTTGAAAAATTTTGTATATGTTTCCTTCGTCTGATTTTTTGTACAAAGCTTTTCCAGAGTAGAGAATGCAAAGAACTTGCACTACATTGGCAACTTTGACATCTGGGATATGTATAACCGTTAATTCTGACGGATCCTAATGAAAATACATATAAATATAAATAAAAAATGAAAAAAAAATCATTACGCCATCAATTGAAATTAACAGTAGGAATTTGGAAAACCAGCACAAGAAAACACGCCTATTTTTGCATCAAAAGGTGACTTTCCTCAGATAATAGATACTGAGTAAAAGAAAATATTGTGGTGCAAAACCGTCTGAAAACTGACGCGAATTTTTAAAAAACAGGGTGACATCAGAAGTTGTGATTTTTGGCACACGTACATAAGACGTGGATATCTACAGCTGTTTTTGGAATCAGCCATATCCATTCATAAATTCCCGCCAAATTATTTTTCGTAGAAAACAAATATTTTTGATGATTTTTAATTATGTGGGATATTGGAGAGAATCCAATATCCCACATAAAAAATGCAAAATTTTAAACATTTGTTTTGGTCGAAAAATAATTTTGAATTTTTCGCTTCAATGTTATGTACCATAACCAGCACACGTACATGCCATTAAATGGTTAGTTATAAAGGGAACACCCATGCTAAAATGTAAGCATTGTTAAAAGTGTTGTAACCGAGGTATCCGCCTTGCATTGCAGTAAATGGCAAACCGGAGCATAAGAGGTTACCTTTTGCTTTTCGATTCCTCTAGCACTAAATGGGGATAGTTTACCCCAGTGAGTGACTCTAGGTTCGAACATTTAAATAAACTAAAAAATTAATTTTTAATTTTTAGATATACCTCATTCATTAGTAATTCATTCATCCAACTAGAAGCAGCCATTAGAATATAGCGATGAAATGGCACATGGCCATCTTCGCACACAATGTGGGTGTCAGCCAAACTGTTTATTCCGTCTAATTGATCCTTATGAAGGAGTTCGACAATTCGCAATCCTTTAATATTCATTAGCGTAGATTCTTCGGACGCAGAGTCCTCGTCATTTTCAGCAAGCGGAGCTGTCTCCGGATCGAGTTCCACTTCCATTGTTTCGGATGGTTCTCTTTCAGCTTCTTCCTCAACCACCGAATCACAAACCACTAAATCCGAAACCACCAATTCAGCCCCCTCCAAAGCAGATGCCACCAAATCAGATGGCAGCATTGAAACTGTAGGTTCTTCAACAGGAACTTCCGACATTTCTTCCTCAGTTATGGATTCCTCAGTGGTTATTACAGTTTCAGGAGCAGGAGGTGGTGTGGAACTTTGTAACGGATTTTCAATTACTGTTTCTTTTCCAACTGCTAAAAGTGCTCTCAATAAACCAGTCGTTTCATCCAAAATACCTGATGGTGGTTGATTGTTCGTTGTAGCATCTTCAATTGCTATACAATATTTTTATAACAAAATAATTATAAAATTGTTTTGTATTATATTTCAATATATTGTTATTTTAAAAAGCAACGCAAAGCAGAAAACAATTAAAGAACAACGTTATCATCGATGATTGATGAATAACAATTTTAAATTGCATCACAATTTAAAACTGCCTTCAATCGCATGTTTTAGTGGCTGGTTGCATGCAGGGCAGTAAAAATTACACCTAATTCACCTAAATGTCTTTTAAGTCACATCTTGGAAAATTCAAAATTATATTTATTTATAACAAAACAGTTCATAAATAATAAATTTTTCTAGAAACTGCGTTATTTTAACGATTTGATATTTCTATTTAACTGTCATACAATTTCATTTTCAGTACTGGAAAAATGGGCATTTAATCGACAATCACAATTTACTTTTTTAGTATATAATAGACGCATAGACGGTGTTGGTTGGAAACCATTCTTTTTTTTAATTTGGTAAATAAATAGCTATCGCTGATGGACATAAATTATAGAATCTTGCAGCTTAATTAATTATTTAGTTGTAGGAATGTCTTTTTGCTAAGAAAAAAATGCTATATAGGCTTCAGGCTTTTGCAAAAACCTTCAATAATAATAATAAGAAATATTAACAATGCAAGTTATTTTAGCTGTTCTAAGCAATAGACGACTTTCATAATTTATAACGGGTTGTTGAGTTCATATTTATTTATATTAAAATAATTTTGAAACACATATTTATTCTAGTACTTTTATTTCTGCTATATTAGGCTATATTGAAAGCTCTGCCTATTATGACTATATTATATTTTTACTTTTTTGCTGTACAGCTGCAGACGGAGTGCCAGTAATTGCAGCTGAACTTAAATTGCTGAGACTAACGACAAGTGTTTTAGTGCATGTTGGATTTGTCGTTGTCGAGTCATCATCTTCCGTTGTTTTCTGACTTTTCTGAACAAATTTGCCGTTGTCGGCCATTTTGCCTTTAGTTAAAGTTAAATACCTCATTTTAACAATTTTTCATAAGTCTCGTTGTTCCTTTCTCCTTGATATACTCCAAAAATATACACCGGATTAAAGATTTAGCTTCTTGTTGCCGTATTTAAAGCTTCATTGTAGAGATTCCATCAAACTGTAAGAAAAAAAAATTACAGTAAATCTTTAGGTTTAGTTGCTTATCAAAAAATTAAAGATATACTATATCGATTTGCTTTATGATTTCCAATGATTAATATTGGAACTAGACACTGAAAAGATGAAATCCAAACTTAAACTTATAATCACAAGCACCCCCATTCCGAAATCCTGGATATATTATGTCCCTGCTCTCCTCAATGTTATTGTTAGAAAATAATCTTGTTCGAATTATTTTTTATATTTTTTCTGAAATTCTCGTTTTGTTATACTGATCGATAAATTAAAACGTTTTCTAATAAATGGAAAATGGGCTACAAACGATTTATTTCAAAGATTGTTCTCCTATTAAATATGTTTCTAATCCTACCTAATTGTAATAAGCAAAGTAAGGTTAAAATTAAAATATTTCCATCTATAAATAAACATTTCCTCGTGTAGTTCTAAAAATATTTATTGTGTGTTTTTCCTGTTGACAGCATTTATTTTTGTGTTAACCGAGTTAAGAACCCTGCTGTTCAGTTGTTCGTTTTAATCTAATAACAAGTATAGCATTCAACAAATTCAACGTCGATATTTTTAACCTACATTCATATTAAGGACGTATCTAGGATTTAGTACAGTGGGAGCAATCGGAGCAAGCATAAGATCATGTTGAACTGAAATTACAAACCATTGAAAAAATTAACGTGTGTTCCAAAATTGAATACTAATTGTCATTCTAAATCAATTATCAGCGTTATCAACCGAAATATTTGAACACAACAATTGTCTTTAGTTAATCGTTCTATGCACAATTCAACAATGACCGTATCTTGAATTCCATATCGGATGGAGAGGGGTAAAATCCCTATTTAAGTAGGCACACATACCTCTCTCTATATCCTTATTGTGATTTGCACAAAAAGTTTGTAAACAATTTATTGTAACAGCGATGTAAAGAAAATTGCAATATCTCTTGTAACTTCCCCCCCCCCCCCAGCACCGTTGATGGAACGTCCCTGTTTACAAACAAATTCAGTTTTTTATAGAAAACTTAAGTACATGTTATTTTGCTATTATTTTCGTCCATTTACTGAAGTCTGGTGAATATAACTGATTATGAAACAAATTATATTCTTGGAAGACAAAGAACCTAACTACAAAATAAATGAAACTTTTCAATTTTATTTATATTGCATGTATGCAGCTACACGTATTTAACAGCCATTTTGAATTTACAATGAATGAAACATTGTAATAAGTGTGAAGGATGTGTTGGATAATAATAAACTATTACAAATAGATGTAATAAAGTAGCGACAAGATGCTATTTCTAACAAAAATCTGACGAAAAAAT